>VZQC01005745.1:974888-992479 GCA_009823505.1 Rhizomys pruinosus
AAAAAAAAAAAAAAAAAAAAAAAAAAAAAAAAAAAAACCTTTAGAGCTAACAGTAAGAGGGGGAAGCTACTTCCATTGGAAAGGCTTTGTCAGTGAACAACAAAAAGCCTTGTTTTTAGGAAACATGTAATCTCCCAAATCTCTTTTGTCTTTTTTTTTGAGATGGAGTCTCCCTGTAGCCTCAGCTGTCCTGGAGCTTGCTCTGTAGACCAGGCTGGCCTTGAACTCACAGGTCCACCTGCCTCTGCCTCTTGAGTGCTGGGATTAAAGGCGTGCACCACCATGCCAGGCTTGCCTCTTTTTCTTAACCCCTAATAACCAATGTCAGGCTGGGAACGGTGGTGATACATGTCTTTAATCCCAGCACTCAGGAGGCAGAGGCAGGAGGATCTCTGGTCTATACAGTGAGTTCCAAGCCAGCTTGGGCTACAGAGACCCTGTTACAAACAAACAAACAAACAAACAAACAAACAAACAAACGCCAGTTCAACAAGAGAATCACAATTTAGATTCTCAATGTACCCTGAGGTCTTGCAGACATCGGCTTAAGCAGGCAGTTTTTCCAGTTCCAGGCGCACCAGAAACGTAAAGACTTCCAGCTTTTTTCCCACAGATGTGTTCCTTCAAGAAACTCCTGAGGACACCCATCTCCTTTTCTCTGGCAGGCAGCCGATCAGGGACAGCTGTATTCAGGACAAGCTTTGCTTGCTGGTAGCAAGTGCCTGTGCCAAACATAAGAGGACAATTAGACACAATAGAAGGTCTGGGGAAAGACTCAATGGGCTTGACCTGTGGAGTGGTTGTTTATGATGGTTGAACTGACAGCTACCATGTAAGAACATACCTTCTTGCTTGAACAGTCTCATACATGCAGATTCCTTCTCTGGTGGACATTTCTGTTCAGAATTTGTTGTGACCTCTTGATCTTTTTGAACTGAGGAAAGTGTTCTGTTTTGTTGAACTCTGTCTTGTTCTTTTTTGCTGGGCGACTTAACTGTCAGCTGATCGTCAAATACTAATCTGCGCCCCCTCTGCCGATGTGAGTGGGGAGGGCCATTTTCTTTCTTGCCTTGCTTTGGTGGAGAACACGGAGATAAGCGAGGAGTGTTGCATAGGTTGTCATCACCTGAAACATTAAAGCCAGAAAGTGGTCATTCCATCCTGGTCTACAGAGTGAGTTCCAGGACAGCTGGGGCTATGGGGAGACCCTGTCTCGAAAAAGGCAAAAAAAAAAAAATTAAGAAAGTGGTCATTCCTAAAGAGGACAGTGAAAGGACTTGAAAAGACCCCATGGGGGGTGGGCTGAGAGTGGTGGCACACGCCTTTAATCCTAGCACTTGGGAAGCAGAGGCAGGTGGATCTTTGTGAGTTCAAGGCCAGCCTGGTCTACAGAGCGAATTCCAGGACAGCTGGGGCTACAGGGAGACCCTGTCTCGTAAAGACAAAAAAAAAAAAGACCCCATTAGAAAGAAGTGAATTTCTACCCCAGTCAGAGCCACAAAGTAAACGTTGAGGAGCAAATATGGCCAACAGATGGCGCCACCAAACCTTGGCATTTGGTTTCTACTAAAGGGCTCTTAGCAGCCATATGAAAACAAATAAATGAATAATTTTAAAATGACAGACATCAGTGAGAAAAGTGGGAAGCTACTAATCAGAAATCTGCACTTAAAACAGTGGAAAGCTTACCCAAACGTTTTCTGGGGCTGAGAGGCAGAATTTTTGTGTTTACGCAAGAAGGTATAGGCTGGACATTTTTAAGTTCTAGTTTAGTGTTGCTAGGATTTTTCGTTTTGTTCAATGTCCCAGATTTCTTTTTTGGAAAATTGATGGTAGCTTGTGCCTGGGATCGGGTCTGAGGCATGATAACCACACGGCTGTATACAACAAAGAACAGGGAAGCCTGTAAATACCTAAAAGTGAAGAGAAAAACATTTATTTATACTGGTGATCAATGGTAATTTTGTAAATTATGTTAACAGTTTAATAATTAATATTTTTTACCATTTAGTTCTGCTTCCTACCCACAAGTCTGCAGTAACAGGTACCATATGTCTATGTACTATGTGTGACATAGTTGCTATTTACACATTTTACACATCCCTAAGTTTATCTCCACTGATTTTTTAAAATATATTTTTTATTTATTTTCATGTGTATGAGTGTACTGTCTGCATGTAGGTTGGTGCACCCGTGTCGTGCAATGCCGCGGAGGTCAGAAGAGGGTGTCGGATTCCCTTGGAACTGGAGTTAAAGACGGTTCTCAGCCGCCATGTGGGTGCTGTGGATCGAGCCCGGGTCCTCTGCAAGAGCAGTTGGCGCTCTTAACCGCCAAGCTATCTCTCCAGCCCCAATCTCCACTGATTTCTATAATACTTCTAGCTCCCTTACTCCAGGCACGTGAGACATCTTTAGCACGAGACATCTTTAGCACTAGTTAGCCACAGACTGACCCGTTTAGGCTCTCCCAAGAATGCAGCTCGGTCTCCACTCGCCAGCACTAGGCCCCATTTTGCATTTCCTCCCCACACACCGCAACTGGCTAGACCCGCTTTCACAGCTCCCATCTCGACCCCGACGTGCTGCGAGCTCCTCCGACCAAGCTCGAACCTGCAATCCTTGCTCCAGTCCCAACTTGCTGGGTCCCAGACCTCAGGCCTCCCGATGCAATCCGCTTCTCAGGGGGATGTCACCTCTGCGCTCAGAGCAGGTTCCTGAACAAGCTCACATACACCAAAGAGCAGCGGAAGTGGCAGGGACAGCGGAGTCAGCTCGCGCCAAATCTGCACTGCCCCAGCGTTCCCGGCTCGCGCCAAAGCCCAGCAGCGCTCCTGATTGGCTGTCGCTCTGGCGCGCGCTTTGGCCTCCTCCGTTTCCTCCGCGTCCAATCCATCCTCAAGACTCACAGCCAATAGAACTGCCCCAGGTCTCAGAGCCAACACGAGGCCACTCCCACCAACCCTTTACATCCGGGACCTCCGCGGAAAAGCGCGCGACTGCAGCGGACGCAACTCTCGTTAGGTGAGCCGCCGCGTGCCGCCTGACGGGAAGTGTAGTCTTTGTTCCACTTCCACATTTTTTTTTTCTACTGGCGGAGGTAAGGAATCTTTGCCTCTTATGTCACACGTACCCATTTTTCATCATCGTGATAGGCTAGATTATTTTTTTAACGGGCTAGATTAAAAGAGCTACTACACAAGACCCCAATATATCGGGTGCCGTCCAGTACGCCAGGCACAGTGTTAGGCACCTAATGCTGAAATCTGCACTGGAAGAAGCAAATGAATACCTATGACCCTTAAGGAGATGCCTGAACCAGTGGGTTTTATCTCTCTTTTTTTTTTTTTTTGTTTTGTAGGTCTTTTCAAGACAGGGTTCCCCTGTGGCCACAGCTGTCCTGGAACTCACTATGTAGACCAGGCTGGCCTTGAACTCACAGAGATCCGCCTGCGTCTGCCTCCCAGAGTGCTGGGATTATAGGCGTGGCTGTTATTTTTAAATTTTTTTTTATGTGTATGAGTGTACAGTCTGCATGTAGGTTGGTGCACCCGTGTCGTGCAATGCTGTGGATTTCAGAAGAGGGTGTCGGATTCCCCTGGAACTGGAGTTAAAGGTTTTTAACTGCCATGTGGGTGCTGGGAATCGAACCTGGGCCCTCTTCAAGAGCAGACAGTCGGTGCTCTTAACCGCTCAGCCATCACTCCCGCCCCTGTATTTTTAAATTTTAATTGTGTATGAGAGGCGCACTTTTCAAATTTTTTATAATGGAAGCACCTAAAACTTGCCCAGAACCTGAAATAGAATGTATCAGCTTAAAAGATGGTGGTACATGACCTACCTCAGCTCCAGTGGAAGCAGAGGAAGCGTTAAGTGCTTAATGTGCATACTGCAACCTAAGAAAACACTCACAAGGGGCGAGGGAGGCCAGCACTGGTCCCAGAAGTCTGCCAGACTAAATGACCCCCGTGTAAGCAGGTCTTCAGACTGTAGACTGAAAGGTCCTTTAAAGGTCCTTTAAAGGTTGCCTACGGGAAGCCTACCCTCCGATGACTAAGCGGGTTTCCATCTCTCTGCACTTACTGTGTCCGGCCTGGCATGCTTTTAACCCTCCTTCCTGGTTAACTCCTATAAGTTTATTTATTTATTTATTTAATTTATTTAATTTATTTATGTATATGAATGTACTGTCTGCATGCAGGTTTGTGCACCCGTGTCGTGCAATGCCGCAGAGGTCAGAAGAGGGTGTTGGATTCCCCTGGAACTGGAGTTCTCCTGGAATTGGAGTTACAGACGGTTCTCAGCGGCCATGTGGGTGCTGGGGATCAAACCTGGGTCCTCTGCAAGAGCAGTTGGTGCTCTTAACCGCTAGGCCATCTCTCCAGCCCCATATTAAAGTCTTTTAATACTCTGCATAGGTTTTTCCAGATAACTGTCATGAAATCTACTAGAAGATGGGCTTTGGAGGCAAAGACCAAGTTCATGTGTACATGTCTATGACATACATGATAAATACTTGCCAAATGAGCTGGGCGTGGTGGCACACATTTAATCCCAGCACTCAGGAGGCAGAGGCAGGAGTTCAAGGCCAACCTGGTCTACATAGTGAGTTCCAGGACAGCTAGGGCCACAGGGGAACCTTGTCTCAAAAATAACCCCCCAAAACAAATTGCTTACCTAATGAAGGGATGAGAAAGATATTTTATCAAACTGATGTCCACTTTTTCTGCATGATCTTTTTGTGGTAGGATAGCATATTTTCTCACACCCCTAAATCTAGATGAATTAATTATGTGTAAAAAAGTCCAGACTGGGCTTCAGTGATATCCAACAGTTATTCTCTGGAGTAGTCAGGATTCGGAGATTGACAGTTTAATTCTCATACCATCTGCAGAGAATTAGGGAATAAGAGAAAGGCAATCTCCTTCCAGTAAGTTGCACAGTCCAAGGCCGGTCCAAGCTGGAACATACTTAAGAGGCACATTCACAGCAAGTAGTCTGCCTCGCAATCATCACAGTGAGCAAACTAGTGTTATCATCTAACTCAGTGTCATAGAACAGGAATCAAATCACACTGGAAGGACCTGTCTGGCATCTTTCTGAGTGTATGTACACACAGAGAATAGCAATAACCATCCCAGGAAGAAACAGAGAACTCTCTGTTAGGAGGTTAAGGGTCATTTAAGTAAGGTCCATATGTAGGCTCTTAAGTCAGGAGAAACAATTAAATTAAGAAATAGGTAGTTTATTAATTATACGAATAACAAGGATGGGCTAAATAGGCTTTCAGCCAATCTGGCAAGCATAGATGAAAGTGAAATGAGTGGTGTCCCCCCCCAAGTTTCTATATCTAAATTATGTGAGGGTGATTCAGACACACACCCATTATGAATCAGTGTGGGAAATAATTTGAAGACCTTTGCTAGCACTGAAAGTATAGGTTAAGCTCACTGGTCCTCACCGGTTGTCAGCTGACACAGTAAGCAAAGAATGCCTGGTTGAATTTTTACACCTAAAGTCAAAGTTCAAGAAGACCAGCTGGGCTGGAGAGATGGCCTAGCGGTTAAGAGCGCCGACCGCTCTTGCAGAGGACCCGGGTTCGATCCCCAGCACCCACATGGCGGCTGAGAACCGTCTGAAACTCCAACTCCAGAACTCCAGCTCCAGGGGAATCCGACGCCCACTTCTGACCTCCGCGGCATTGCACGTCACGAGTGCACAGACCTGCATGCAGACAATACATTCGTACACATACAGAAATAAATAAAATTAATTAAAAAAAAAAAATTAAAAAAAAAAAAAAAGAAGACCAGCTAAGATTTCAGTTTAACAAGCAGTGAAGAAAAAGCATCAACACCCACATAAAAATGGACACGCATGCATAGCCCCTTCAACAGTCCAGTTGAAAAATCACCCATGCAGCACACACAGAATCAAGGGCTCTAAGGAAAGGATGGGGAGCCTCCAGGGCTTCCTGAAACTACAGGTGAAATACTAGACAGAAGCCGTGGTCAGAAAAGTCAACTAAAACTGCAACTTTCACAAGAAGTTAAAGATGCTGGAAAGCAGTGTTCAGGCCGGCACCTGTACTTTTCAGGGGGGACAAGAAAGAAATCAAATCGCCACACTGCCCAGGAGGAGACCCAGGGCTATCACTGAGGCAGTATTCATGACAAAGTACACAGTTTTCTTTTTTCTTTTAAAGTATGGTTTAATTAAAACTGCACAGCATCCAGAAGAAAGAAATGTAGCAAATAATCCAACCTTAGACCAATGGTACATGGGGAGGTGGATGATTCCGTGCTATTTGGGAGCACGAGTACTGGAATCGGAATAAAACTACAAAGTAAATCACGCAATAAATTATTTTTTAAAAAGAAACTGACCTACATGCAGACGAAGGACACACACAGACACACACACACGTCATTCTAGTCTTCTACTTAGTGTTGACTGTTCACTTCCATGCTGGTCACTGTAGGAAAGAACAAAGAGGTTATGCTAACCCCTCTGCCACCAGTGGATGAGAGCTAAGACAGAAGAGAAACCCACTAAACTGTAAGAAACCAGAGTAGAAAGAAGGAAACGGCAGTTATCAAGGGAGATTTTAATTACTTCGTAGAGGGAGAGGAAGAAAGCATAGACAGCTAACACAAGTAAAGGCACAATGAACGTGGAGTTGAATGGAACCAAACCCTTCCTCCGGTTAAACTTTTTTTTTTTTGCATGTGATTTTGAAGGTGGTTATAGTTTTATTTTGTTTTGTTTTCAAGAAATGAGTCTTGAAGGCAGAGTTGAAATGGCTTCCTGTCTTCCCTCACACTCCCTAAATCTGGATGGCTTAGGAGAGTGCCACCTGGACCACACAGCTAGGGCCTGGGATTCAATAGGGAAAGACAGACTACAACTGGAATGTGAAAAATTGGATTCACAGTTGATTGTAGGTCAGGATTCCAGAAGGACAGACAGCTCAGTATACTGCCAACAAAGGGCCTGTGATGCCCTCCACTCCACCTCCAGAGTCTCGCAGGAGGGAAGGACCCTGGAGTCACATTTCTCCCCCACTCCCATAAGCACTCAGCCTACAGATTATTTCAAGTGATCAGGAGAACTAAAACATACCCCAACCCTGAGTTGCTCTGTAGCAAGTCTATTTACAGTTTTGTTTTTTCCTCACCTCTCCCTGGAGGTAAATGTGGGTTTCCAGCTGGGGTGAGGAGACCCCCCAGTGCAACAGCCAGTGACTAGTCAAGTCTCTCCTTGCCTTTACCAGGTAAGGAGGTAGACAGCAGCTTGCAGCGCATCAGCTACGATAGCCCCAGGCTCGCTCATTGTTGGCTTAGGATGTGAAGATGGTGGGGCTCTGCAGCTGGAGCAAATCCCCAGGAGACAGAAAACCGTACAGGAAGATCCAGGTGCTTTGGTCCAGGTTTGGTGACTGGGGAAGGAAAAGAGGGGCATCTAGCTCATTTGCAGACCTGATAGCTACTGCCTAGCAGGGCAGTAAGAAACAGCTATTAAGTTTTTCCCACTAGGGAAAAAGTCACAAAACCAAACCCACATAAGAGCTGTTAACACCACTGCTTGCTGCTTAGCTAGGCAATGTCTCTTCCCTTTGGGAATAAATGGGACTAGGCAACAGCCTCAACATGAGACTACCCGATCTTCTGGAGAGAGCATTCCCATTAGCAGATAAAAAGAGCAGTAGAAAGGTGAGAGATTTCCGTGCTCCCGCAGTCAGCCCACCTTCAACTGTATTACAAGCTCTGTACAACATACAAAATAGACCAACGATCATAAGCATCACATTCCGATCTTCAATAGCAAATATACATGATAATAAATCTGTTATTAACAGTGGGACCAAATATGTATAAGGCAAAGACATTTAAATAGGTGCTGTGCCCTCAACATGCTTTGAAGGAGAAAACACATTTGTTCCCATCTACACCCAGGCCTTTTTGTTGTTTCACTAGGCAAAGACAATGAAAATATAACCACTGCCCATGTGACACAGTCCAAATACTGGGTAATATGAGGGGCAGCAGGGCATGGCGAGGAAGATATCAGCCCCAGTGAAAAGCTGGGGTTTGGCTTTATTTGCTATATATATTTTTGAAGCTTTATGTTTCAGTAAGGGGAAAAAAAGATACATTTCGATAACATTGTACAAAAGGCATCGACTCCCATTTCAAAAATAAATGGGAAGACTTCACAGTCTAAGTTCAGCAACTTGTCAGCATCTACCCTGGAACTCTGCTGCAGTGTCAGCTCTTCTCCCCTCTTTCATCTCTGTTCACCTTAAGATGCTGGGGACACTCGTGGGAGGTAACTGCTAACAGATTTGAAAAGAATGGTAAATAGTGAATGATTAGAAAAGTTTAGTGACAGATCTAATCATGGCCTGTCCCAAGAATCACTGTGGTCTAGGAGATGGCCAAGGATAATACAGGCTAAATAAATAAATAAATCAAGTTGAGCCTTCTTTCACCAGCACTGGAAAGAACTGGGTTTCACCTGACATCATGCAGAGATCCTTAGCCAATGGTCCAATAGAACAGAAAGGTCCCTATGACAGTTTAACCTTGTGATGTATCTGAAAATTTTAAGTAGCTTTCCTCATTCAATTCAAAGTACAGCCTGGTCTCCCTGCTGCCATGCAAAGTTTGAGCAGCCTTTGCCCATGGCCACAGCTATAAGAAACCAACTCATCTGGGTGTGGGCCCAGGCATACCCCTCTGCTGTTGGAGAAAGGACACTCACTGTCCAATAGTCCAACTTCAGTTGGAACATCCATTTCCTCTGAATCCTTGCCTAGGACCTGGAAGACAGAAACAATGCATTGCTGGCTGCCAAGGAAGACCTGCCCACTGGACTGAGGCACACCTTGCCTAAGTCTTTGTGCTTCCTGGCACAGAAGAGTCTGAGTAACCCAGAAGCTTTTAGATCTTCCCTTCTCTACTCTGCAGTCTTGGGAAAGCCAGGGCGTCAGAGAAGAAGAGCCTGCTCCATCAGATGGGCTGTGAACTTCAGTAGGAGCAGACTGCTAAGTCCTTTGTAGCCCTACAGAGGCAGATTCTCTCACTGAGTTCTTCCTTCTTAGTCTCCCTGGAACATTCTCTAAGGACTGAAGGACTCAAACAACCACTGACCACTTCAGGGTCAATCAGAAAAAGGTGAGGCAGACTTGAGGCTGAGGCTAAAGCCCTAGCCCTCTCATCTCTTACCAAACTTTTTCTGGTTTTTGAATCAGGAATGAATAATGCCAATAAAAAGTGACCCTTCTCTTGAGGGATTGGGGAAGGACACTCTCCAAGCCAGCACCCTGAGGAAGGAAGGGGGCAGGAGTCCCAGAGGACACCAACAGCTCCTGGTCCCTTAGCGTCAAAAGAACTAACTAGCTCTAAAAAGAGCCTCAATTTTTTTCACCCTCTTCTTTTATTGTTTAGTTCAACTGATTAGTAATATGTATATCCAACTTATCCCTTGGGATGGGGGGAGGGGTTGAGAACAAAACCAAAATGCTCTTAAAAATACACATTTCCTTGTCATTTCTCTAAACCTGACCTTTAGAACAGATCAGTTCTCTGCAAGCACCTTTCCTGCTTCACTAAAAGTGCCCTTTCCTCAGAAGCCTTGGCCATACCAACCTCCTAAACAATGGAACATAAAGTACCAACCAAACTTCCCCCATGGTGGATAAAAGCAGACTACGGGGTACTGTTCTCTATCCTGCCCAACAGTGAGTTCATTCACAACAAGGCACCTTTCCCTGGAGGAAAGCAGGAGACATGGAAGCTTTCTCCTCTTCTGGCTAGCTGGGCTTGCTGGAAGAGGGCTGGATGCAGGGCTTGAGACCCTACTGCCAACAGAAAGAGTCCAATCACCAAGTCCAGAGATGAGATGCATAGATGGAGCTGGGCAGGGAGGGAGGCTTGGAGGCGAGGATTGGTTGCACTGGAGAAACATTGTAGGAGCTCTCATGCAGGTCTCAGGGGAATGGGGAGAGGGGACGCATCTGAGAAGAGGAGAACCATCCTTTTTCCTGAGGAACAGGACCAAGCCAGGCTTCACCTGAGAATGGGTGGCAGAGGTGGGGCTCCACGGGCAGCTGGAGATAAAAATAAAAACCATACACATTCAGGTCACATATCAGACCCTGAATAACAACATTTCTGAAATGAGAAAAGCCCCCACACACACTTTTTGGGTGGGGGGGTCTTTTTCAAGGCAGAGTCTCCCTTTAGCCCCAGCTGACTTGGAGCTCCCTATGTAGACCAGGCTGGCCTTGAACTCACAGAGATTCACCTGCCTCTGCCCCCTACCCGAAGTGCTGAGATTAAAGGCACAAGCCACCATAAGGATGCAACAAGCCTTTTAAGCCAATCTTTAAAATCTGGAGACTAGGGCAGAGATGGCCTGGCAAGTAAAGGTTTTTGCCTCCAAGTCTAAGTTTGATCCCCAGGACCAACATGGTGGAGGGACAGAGCAACTCCCACTGACTATGTGTGCTTTAGCATACATGCCCCCCCCATACAAATGATGATAGATTAGATAGATAGATAGATAGATAGATAGATAGATGATAGATAGATAGCGTACATGCCCCCATACAAATAAATAAATAGCATACATGCCCCCATACAACTAGATAGATAGCATACATGCCCGCCATAAAAATAGATAGCATACATGCCCCCCATACAAATAAATAGATAGCATACATGCCCCCCATACAACTAGATACATAGCATACATGCCCCCCATACAAATAAATAGCATACATGCCCCCCATACAAATAGATAGCATACATGCCCCCATACAAATAAATAGATAGAGCTGGGCGTGGTGGCCCATGCCTTTAATCCTAGCACTTGGGAGGCAGAGGCAGGCGGATCTTTGTGAGTTCAAGGCCAGCCTGGTCTACAGAGTGAGTTCCAGGACAGCTGGGGCTACAGGGAGACCCTGTCTCGAAAAGACCAAAAAAAAAAAGCCAGGGGGCTGGAGAGATGGCCTAGCGGTTAAGAGTGCCGACCGCTCTTACAGAGGACCCGGGTTCGATCCCCAGCACCCACTGGCCGGTCCGAGCCCCGACCCGAGAGCTGTCTGAAAACTCCAGATTCCAGGAGAACTCCAGTTCCAGGGGAATCCGACTACCATCTTCTACCTCCACAGCATTGCACGACAGACGGGTGCACAAACGTCATGGCAGGACAGTGACACATACGAATAAATACAATATAAGCAAAAATGAAAAAAAAAAAAAAAAAAAAAAAAAAAAAAAAAAAAAAAAAGCCAGGCATAGTAGTGCACACCTTTAATCCTAGCATCTGGAAGGCAGAGGCAGGTGGATCTTTGTGAATTCAAGGCCAGCCTGGTCTACACAGTGAGTTCCAGGACAGCTGGGGCTACAGGGAGACCATGTCTCGAAAAGACCAAAAAAAAAAAAATCATCCGGGCTGGTAGCACACACATTTAATCCCAGCATTCCGGAGGCAGAGGCAGGAGGATCTGAGTTCAAGGCCAGCTGGTGCTACAGGGAGACCCTGTCTCAAAAAAAAATCAAATCAAATCTGGGGATTGTTGGTGCTGAGTTGTTTTAGGTTTTGTTTTTGGTCTGTTTGTTTGTTTGCTGGGACTAAAGGCATGCGCCACTATACCCAGTGGGTTTTATTTTTAAGACAAAGTCTCATGTAGCACAGGTTGGCCTTGAATTCAATATATACCCAAGGATGATCACTGGTTCCAGTCTCTCCTGCCTCTATCTCCAGAGTTCTAGGATTACAGGCATGTGCCATGATGCCAAGTTTATACAGTGTTGGGGATCTAAGTAGGGCTTCACCCATGCTAGACAAGCACTCCACTACTTGAGCTACATGCCCAACCCATATTTTTTTTTTTTTTAAGAAATGAAGATGTGAGGCTGGGCATTTAATCCAAGCACTTATGAGGCAAAAGCAGGTGGATCTCTGTGAGGAGAAGGCCAGCCTGAACTACATAGCAAGTTCCAGGTCAGTCAGGACTATACTATGAGACCTGTCTCCAAAACAAATGAACGAACAAACACCAAAACCAAAGAAATAAAGATGTGGAGAAACATATTTTGACCTGAGAAAACACAAATTGTACATTCTATGCAATCTGTGGAAACTTTCTTTACTACCTTCTTACCTCGGTTTGTTTTGCTAGGATATATTCTCTGAAAATGTTTATATTCTTCTGGAGCAGGAAAGTCCTCTACTGGATGGAAGGAATACTTGGACTCAAAGTCATCTGTGAAAAGAACAAAGACTCAGGTTCTCCCACAGACTTCTGGCAACTTAATGGTCTCTCCTGGGTTCTGCTGACACCCTGGCCTCCCCGCCCAGCAAAGTGTTAACAATACCCTGGGTGTCTATCACGTACATAGCCACAAATCTTCAGGGTCTGGGGATGGCTCAATTGGTAAAGTGCTTATCACCTGAGTTCATACCTCTAACACCCATATAAAAAGTTGGATGTGGGCTGGAGAGATGGCCTAGCAGTTAAGAGCGCCGACCGCTCTTGCAGAGGACCCGGGTTCGATCCCCTGCACCCACATGGCGGCCGAGAACCGTCTGAAACTCCGATTCCAGGAGAACTCCAGTTCCAGGGGAATCCGACACCCTCTTCTGACCTCTGCAGCATTGCACGACACGGGTGCACAAACTTGCATGCAGACAGGACATTCACACATACAGAAATAAATAAAATTAATAAAACAAAAAAATTAAAAAAAAAAAAAAGTTGGATGTGGTGACACAGGCCTGCAATCAAACCTGGGGCTTGTGGGGCAGAGATAAGAAGATCCCTGGGGCTTGCTGGCCAGCTAGCCTAGCCAATTGTGGAGCTTAAGGTTCAGAAACAGACCATGTCTCAGAAAAATAAGGTGCAATGGTCATCTTAAAGAGACTGTTGCCATGGGAAAATAACTGAATTGAACTTATAGGCTGATAGAAATTAGCTTCAAGCTGGGTGTGGTGGCACACAACTTTAATCCCAGCACTCAGGAGGCAGAGGCAGGCGGATGGATCTCTGTGAGTTCAAGGCCAGCTGGGACTAAAAGGAGAAAGACCCTATCAAGGACAGAAGGACGGAAGGAAGGAAGAAAGGAAGGAAGGAGGGAGGGAGGGAGGGAAGGAGGGAGGAAAGAAGGAAGGAAGGGAAGGAGGGAGGGAGGGAGGGAGGGAGGGAGGGAGGGAGGGAAGGAAGGAAGGAAGGAAGGAAGGAAGGAAGGAAGGAAGGAAGGAAGGAAGGAAGGAAGGAAGGAAGGAAAGGGAAGAAAGAAAGGGAAGAAAGATTAACTTCAAATAAAAATGTGTCTTCAGCTAGTGAGAGTTTTACCCAGAAAATTTCCTTTCAGCCTAGATTAACCTATTAATTTCAAATACCCATCTCCTTGCCCACACTCCTACTTTCTGTGACCCCTTCACAGAAGACTCAAGATTTCCTGTAAGTGGCTTGATCACTTCATTTTTGAGACAGGGTCTCCCTATAGCTCCATCTGGCCTAGAACTTGCTATATAGACCAGCCTTGAACTCAGAGAGATCTGCCTGCCTTTGCCTCCCAAATACTGGAAGTAAAGGCGTGCAATACCACACCTGGCTCATTAATTTATTTTTATCATTTGTTAATTAATTAATTGTGAGATTGGGTCTGGCTATGTAGCACAGGCTAGGTTTGAATATAAAAGCCCTTTGGCGCTGGAGAGATGGCCTAGCGGTTAAGAGTGCCAACTGCTCTTGCAGAGGACCCGGGTTTGATCCTCAGCACCCACATGGCGGCTGAGAACCGTCTTTAACTCCAGTTCCAGGGGAATCCGACACCCTCTTCTGACCTCCACAGCATTGCACGACACGGGTGCACAAACCTACATGCAGACAGTACATTCATATACATAAAAAATAAATAAAATTTTAAAAAATAATAAAAAATCTTGAATATAAGAGAGGCAGAGGCAGGAGGATTTCAAGGCCAGGCTGGTCTACACAGAGGGTAAAAAAGACAAAAGATAAGCCAGGCGTGGTGGTGCACGCCTTTAATCCTAGCACTTGGGAGGCAGAGGCAGGTGGATCTTTGTGAGTTCAAAGCCAGCCTGGTCTACAGAGTGAGTTCCAGGACAGCTGGGACTACAGGGAGACCCTGTCTTGAAAAATACCAAAAAAAAAAAAAAAAAGATTCTCCTGTCTAAGCAAACCCTTGTGCTGGAAGTATAGGCATATGCCACCACAACCTGCCACATTTTGAAGGTTTCTGTGCAACTATGGATGTTGTTCAAAGCAGAACAGGATAAGAAATTGAGAGTGGTGGGGAATTATGGGGAGTGGTAAGGGTGGAAATGATGCAGATGTACCATACTCGTGTATGAAATTCTAAAAGAATTAAAGAAAAAAGAATCCAGAGTATTTTTTTTGTTCTTTGTTTTTTTGAGACAGGGTCTCCCTGTAGCTCCAGCTGGCCTGGAACTCACTCTGTAGACCAGGCTGGCCTTGAACTCACAGAGATCCGCCTGCCTCTGCCTCCCAAGTGCTAGGATTAAAGGCACGCCTGGGTTAAAGATGGTTCTTAGCCGCCATGTGGGTGCTGGGAATCAAACCCAGGTCCTCTGCAAGATCAGTCAGTGCTCTTAACCGCTGAGTCATCTCTCCAGCCCCCAAGAATCCAGAGTATTAAGAGTGGCAAGAAACCAGATTATTTTTTGGTATTTTTTTTTTGTCCCAGCTATCCGGGAGCTCAACTCTATAGAGGAGGCTGGCCTTGATCTCACGGAGATCTGCCTGCCTCTCTCCTGAGTTGCTGGGATTAAAGGCGCATGCTTTTTTTTTTTTTTTATGTGTCATGAGTGTACTGTCTACATATAGGAGATTGGTACACCAGCGTCGTGCAATGCCGCGGAGGTCAGAAGAGGGCGTCGGATTCCCCTGGAACTGGAGTTAAAGACGGTTCTCAGCTGCCATGTAGGTGCTGAGGATCGAACCCAGGTCCTCTGCAAGAGCAGTTAGTGCTCTTAACCACTAGGCCATCTCTCCAGGCCCAGAAACCAGATTTTTAACAGAGGACCTAAGACTCCCCTGTGGACAACCACTACTTACAGCCCCATGCCAGACCATGATATTCTCTTAAGTAGAGACCCCAACATTCACAACCCTGGAAAAGTTAATCTGATAAACTCCTTGATCTGGTCAATCTCCTTGTTTCATAGATAATAAAGGGGGGGGGGCAGAGAAATGAAGTGACTTCCTCCAAATAATAGCCAGTTAACTACTAAACTTTGTTTTTAAAATTTTTTTTTAATTTAATTTTATTTATTTCTGTATGTGTATGAATGTACTGTCTGCTTGCAGGTCTGTGCACCCGTGTCGTGCAATGCCGCGGAGGTCAGAAGAGGGTCTCGGATTCCCCTGGAACTGGAGTTCTCCTGGAATTGGAGATTCAGATGGTTCTCGGCCGCCATGTGGGTGCTGGGGATCGAACCCGAGTCCTCTGTAAGAGCGGTCAGCACTCTTAACCGCTAGGCCATCTCTCCAGCCCCAACTACTAACCTTTGTATGTATTTGTTTGGTTTTGTAGTGCTGGGCTGAAACTGAGGGTTTTGGCATGCAAAGTTTGTTTAGCTTCATGTGCTTTTTTATGTAGTGCTAGAGACTGAACCCAGGGCCTCACACGTGCTAGGACAGAACTTTACCTCTGAGCTACATTCCTACTCTTTTGTTTTTAGGTAGCCAAAAGGGACTTCCCTCCTTGGACACATCATTCTAGGATATGTCTGAACAATGCTCAGATCCAGTCCCTGATGGAACCCTAACCATAAGCAGTGATCTTAGGGTCAGCAGGAGGGCATCTGATGACTTAATCTGTTCACAGAAGGAAGGGATGGCAACGGATGGGGAGTAGAGGTCAGGGTCAAAGCCAGGAGAGGAACTGCTGTGAACAAAGTCGGCTCCTCCGGGCCACTCGCAATCTCCATGGGCTATCTGGTAGCTAAGGTAGTGGGAGTCAGTGAAGTCACCATAGGAACAGAGACAAAACAGGTGACTACTTACCCAAGAAAGACCGGACAGTGGTGATAGAATCTCTATGGCCATTCCTCAGGGGAGGTGGAGGAGGAGGTGGCCCTGCTGGTGTCCTTGAGGGTGGAGGTGGAGGCTTTCCTCTACTGGAGGGCTCTGACCCATGCATCCGGTATGGTGGTGGAGGAGGGGGAGCATCCCTGGCACCGTTTCGGATGGTAACTGGTGGGGGTGGAGGAGCTGCAATTAAGATCCAAAGGAGTTAGGCTTGAGTATGGAGCTGGTGAAGGGAAGAACAGTTTGAGAAACAAGCTAAGAAAGCACCTTGCAGGAGGGCGGGGAGGGCCGCAAACATGAGCAATGTGCAGTGAATCAAATGTATGGAAATGTCATAATCAAATACATTTTTTATTGTTTTTCTCTTTTTTAAAATTTTTTATTTATTTCTGTATGTGTATGAATGTACTGTCTGCATGCAGGTTTGTGCACCCGTGTCATGCAATGCCGCAGAGGTCAGAAGAGGGTCTCGGATTCCCCTGGAACTGGAGTTCTCCTGGAACTGGAGTTTCAGACGGTTCTCAGCTGCCATGTGGGTGCTGGGGATCGAACCTGGGTCCTCTGGAAAAGCAGCCGGCGCTCTTAACCACTAGGCCATCTCTCCAGCCCCCTGTTTTTCTCTTTTTGAGACAGGGTCTTCCTGTAGCCCTATTTGTCCTGGAACTCACTATGTAGACCAGGCGGGCCTTGAACTCACAGAGATCCGCCTGAGTCTGCCTTCCAAGTGCTAGGATTAAAGATGTGCACCACCACACCTGGCCAAATACATTATCTTATACATCAACTAAGAAAATAATAGAAAATAAAAACACCGTGGTGCAGTCCCAAAGAACCATACCAGGAGCCTCAGGTGGCATGCCCTCCTTTCTTTCTCTTTCTCTCCCCCTCCCTTCCTCCCCTCCCTTCCTCTCCTCCTCTCCTGCTTTCATTTGTTTAGTTTGGGTTTGGTTCTTTTCTGCTGGGTCTCACTATGTAGTTCAGGGTTGCCTCAAACTTGTTAAATGGCCCAGGGTGGTATGGAACTCATCTTCCTGCTGGGCCTCCTGAGTGCTGGGATTGTAACTGGGCACCACCACACCCAGCCCATGCTTATTTCTTGAACAGAACCACCATTTTATAAATTTCAATGTACAGAAAAAAAAAATTTCAATGTACAGAATAAATGTATATTTTTTGAATACTTTATTATTTTATGTGCACAAGTATATTGCCTGCATATAGGTAGGTGCACCTGTGCAATGCCCATGAAGGCCAGAAGAAGGTGCTGGATCCCCTGGAACTGGAGTTGCAACCAGTTGTTAGCCGCCATGTGGGTGCTGGCAATTGAACCCTGATCCTCTGCAAGGGTAGTAAGTGCTCTTAACCACTGAGCCATCTCTCTAGCCCCTGCATGAGATTTTTTATTAGTTTCCAACAAGCCAACCAAGAACATTGCTTTTTTTTCTATTTTAGATAACCTGCCCCAGTTTTCTGTCCATCATTTTTTTTTTTTTTTTTTTTTTTTTTT
>VZQC01005745.1:992800-1014133 GCA_009823505.1 Rhizomys pruinosus
GTGCTTAGCTGCTTGCAGTGTGGGGGCTGGGGACGCAACCAGGCCTGCAAGGGCAGCGGGTGCTCTTAATCACTGAGCCGTCTCTCCACCACCGTCCATATTTTTATTGTTTCCAAAAAACAACCAAGAACCCTGTTTTTTTTTCTATTTTAGATGACCTTCCCCAGTTTTCTGTCCATCATATTTCTTTTTTTTTTTTTAATTTTTTTATTAATTTTTTATTTCTGTATTGTGTATGAATGTTTACTGTCTGCATGTAGGGTCTGCTGCACCCGTGTCGTGCAACGCCGCGGAGTTCAGAAGAGGGTCTCGGATTCCCCTGGAACTGGAGTTCTCCGGAATTGGAGTTTCAGACGGTCTCATCTGCCATGTGGGTGCTGGGGATCGAAACCCGGGTCCTCTGTAAGAGCGGGTGGCGCTCTTAATGCTAGGCCATCTCTCCAGCCCATGTCCATCATATTTCTAACACTGTTCTGCAAAAGCTTTCCAAATGCTCTCTTTATGTCTACTCTCTTACTCCTCCAAATTCCTGTGTGCTACCAGCTCACTGATCTCCCTAAAACACTGCTTAAATCTTGTTCAGAGGCCTGGCATGTCTTATATCAGAGTGCTAAGTCCTGTGCTTACACAGTAGCCTGACCTAGCCTTTTTTTTTTTTAATTTTTAAATTTTATTTATTTCTGTATGTGATATATGTTACTGTCTGCATGCCGTTAAGCATATTCGTGCGCCCAGCGCTGATGTTCGTGCAATGCGCGGAGGTCAGAAAGAGGTGTTGGATTCCCCTGGAACTGGAGTTCTCCGGAATTGGAGTTTCAGACGTGTCTCAGCCACCATGTGGTGCTGGGGATCGAACCCGGGTCCCTCTGAAGAGCATCAGCACTTCTTAAACCGCTGGCCATCTCTCCAGCCCCATCTCCTCTTATTTTCTCACTTAGATCAGGTTTGCCCTTCTCTACTATGCTAATCTATATTGTCATTATTTGTTTATGTGTGCTTCTTCCCCAGTGCAGTCCTTAACTAATGTCTGAGTGGTTCCTATATCTGGGCTTCCAAGGCTTAGCCAAATACAGACCCACAGTAGGAACTCATCAGCATTTGCTAAATAAACCAAATTACCTGTCGTTTTTTTTCTTGTAAGTCCCCCACAATGCTCGGAGATATCTTTTCCTTTACTACCATATCCTACCTAACCTTTAAGATTCAGTTGATAGGCTGGGCGTGGTGGCGCACGCCTTTAATCCTAGCACTTGGGAGGCAGAGGCAGGCGAATCTTTGTGAGTTCAAGGCCAGCCTGGTCTACAGAGTGAGTTCCAGGACAGCTGGGGCTACAGGGAGACCCTGTCTCGAAAAGAGCCAAAAAAAAAAAAAGATTCAGTTGAAGTCTAGTCTTCTCAAGGCTTTCCCAAAGCAAGCTGTTCTATTCTGAGCCCGTTCCCTCTCCCATAGCAGAGAGCAGAGCCATGGCATTTACTTTAGCACCTAACAGCACAGACTAAACCCAGTGCTTTTCAAAACATAGTAGATTCACCTTGGGAAGTTGTTAGTGATAAGTGTTCACTGCTAAAAACAAAACAAAACAGCAACAACAAAAACCACCTCTTTTTGGAATTGCCTCCAAATCCAATTTATGAAACAGTCATAAATATTACATTATTACATGATGGTCATATCTCACCTTGTGAGGGTGATACACCATCACTAGCAACCAAAACACCTGTTCCAATGCCTGATCCTGCATCTCGGCCATTTTCAAAAGGAAATTCACCCTTAAAAGACAAAATTTTGCCACTAGGAGGTAATGTAACTAGCATGCTGTCAGGGCTGAAGAGCTGGCTCAGTGGTTAAGAGCACCTACTGCTCTTGGAGTTAGCCTTGCCTTGCTCCCCTGAAGAACCTTTTAAAATCCCTAAGTCAGGGAGAGACAGCTCAATGGTTAAGAGCACTAACCTACATGGTGGCTAACAACTGTGCCTAACTACAGTTCTAGGGGATTTGGTACCTTCTCTGTCCTCCGAGGGCACTGCACAACATAGATGCACATGCATATGCACATAAAATAAAAATAAAAAGCAAAAATAAGGCCTGTGCATGATGGTGCACACCTTTGATCCCAGCACTTGGGAAGGAGAGCCAGGTGGGTTTCTTTGAATTCAAGGCCAGCCTGGTCTACATAGTGAGTTCGAGGCCAGCTGGGGCTACAGGGAGACCTTGTCTCAAAAAGGAGAAAAAAAAGCAAAAATAATATAATAAAACCCCAATCGGGCGTGATGGTGCACGCCTTTAATCCCAGCACTTGGGAGCCAGAGGCAGGAGGATCTCTGTGAGTTCCAGGCCAGCCTGGTCTACAGAGTGAGATCCAGGCCAGCTGGGGCTATAGGGAGACCCTGTCTCAAAAAGACCAGAAAAAAAAAAAAAAAAAAAAAGAGCACCCAATGAACCAGGTACATGAATACATGAATTCTTATTCTCTCTAATCACAAAAGAGATGCTTTAGGGAAAAGAGTGAAAGATAGTCATGATAGGGAAAAAAAAGTGTCCTAGCACTTACCTGCTCCTCTACTAGGAGGGTCTCGGGCTGGGGGAGGTGGCCTGTTACTCAACAAAGAAGGGGAAGCTGCGGTGGGTGGAGGGGGTGCAAGGCCTCTGACAGGCCCCGGTGTTTTCCTATGCAAAGAATTGTGTCTCTAAAACAAAACAGCAAAAACAAAAACCACCTCTTTTTGGAATTGCCTCCAAATCCAATTTATGAAACAGTCATAAATATTACATTATTACATGATGGTCATATCTCACCTTGTGAGGGTGATACACCATCACTAGCAACCAAAACACCTGTTCCAATGCCTGATCCTGCATCTGGCCATTTTCAAAAGGAAAGGAAATTACTTAAAAGACAAAATTTTGCACACTAGGAGGTAATTGTAAACTAGCAGGCTGTCAGGCTGAACAGCGGCTCATGATTAGAGTGGCCTAGTGGTAAGGCACCTACTGCTCTTGGAGTTAGCCTTGCCTTGCTCCCCTGAAGAACCTTTTTAAAATCCCTAAGTCAGGGAAGAGACAGCTCAATGGTTAAGAGCACTAACCTACATGGTGGCTAAACACCTTGTGCCCTAACTACAGTTCTAGGGGATTTGGTACCTTCTCTGTCCTCCGAGGGCACTGCACAACATAGATGCACATGCTTATGCAACATAAAATAAAATAAAAAGCAAAAAATAAGGGCTGTGCATGATGGTGCACACCTTTGATCCCAGCACTTGGGGAAGAGAGCAGGTGGGTTTCTTTTATCAAGGCCAGCCTGGATTACATAGTGAGTTCAGCTGGTCTACATAGTGACAGCGGGCTACAGGGAGACCTTGTCTCAAAAGAGAAAAAAAAGCAAAAAAAATAATTAATAAAACCCCAAATCGGGCGTGATGGTGCACGCCTTAATCCCAGCACTTGGGAGCAGAGGCAGGAGGATCTGGTGAGTTTCCAGGCCAGCCTGGTCTACAGAGTGAGATCCAGGCCAGCTGGGGCCTATTAGGGCGGGNGTGGCAGCTCAGGGGCTGATTCTATTAGTGGGGCTGGAGGGTCCATTGGGGACCCCAGGAGGCTGGCGGTAAGGAGGGGGAGGAGGAGCCAGAGACTGGCCACTTGGTCCTGTTCTGACATTCACAGAGGGAGGAGGTGGTTTGACAGGGGTGGTGCAGGGGGTCCTTCCCGACCAGGGTGGAGCCTTTGTCCAGGCTGTTGGAGGCAAAGGTGTTCGCTCGTGTTGTAGGTCCTGGGCTTGCTGGGCTGTGCATAGGCCGAGGTGTGGCGGAGGGGGTGCGTTGCACGCCGGCCCCCCCCCCACCCCCCCCACCCCCCCCTCCCCCCCATGGCGGAGGTGGGGGAGGAAGCAAGAGGGGGGGGGAGTTTTGGTGGCTTTTCATGGGCCCGTACTGCTAGTGGTATTGGCCGAGAGAGTCCAGGTATAAGAGGGTCTTTCTGCATTCGGCAGTTCTAGCGCGAGAGAGGCTCGGTCTTGCCCATTTTACTATTTGTACTTAGTCACCTCAGGATCTACTGTTATCACCTACTGCACAACAGCACTAACAATCTGTAATATTTTTCTGCATCCTGAATCTCTCTTATCACTGTTAACATTAATCCTTTTACTTCTTGATCTTTTCTGGCCTAGACATCTGAGGATGATCCCTCCATCCTTTAGTCTCTTTTTCTTACGAGAGATCCGTTGTTGTGTTTGGTATTCATTGATTATTTATTAAATTTTAATGATCGGGTTCTCTCATCCTGCCACCTGTATGTTTATTCTGGGTAACGACTAGTTTTGTTTCTTCTTTGTTCTTTTTTCTGTCTTTAGATCTGTGGAGACCATTCTGAGTCCCATCGAGAATGAAGTTAGATTCTTTATTAATGGCCGTAAGTTGCTACAGAGATTCATCGGACGTATCTAGTTCTTCGGAGGTACACGGTGTTACATTGGATCCCTCCATCTAATGGGCTGTTAGAGGTACACTAGTCTGTTGCGTGGAGAATGTGGTCTCTTGGAGTTCCGAGGCTGGGTGTCTTGTAATGTGTGTGCTCCGAGAAGGAACAATGAGGAAGTGCCCTCTAAACATGATGATCATTCGATGGGAAATATCCTTAAGTCTATTAGTGTTTTTTTTATTCATTTTTTGTTTCTAGTTCGTGGTGAGTTAGACAACATGATAAACTATCTATTATATTAGAGCCGTCTTTCTAAATATCTGACCGTGTCCTATGAGGTTTTCTATATGTTACTACTCCTGTTCGGATAATTTTTCTACTCTAGTTATTAACATACGTTGCGTAATTGTGTTCTCTTTCATGCTTGGTTAAAAGTTTGGTCATCGTTAGTGGATACTTGCCCAATGAATCTGGGTGATGGAGAGTTACCTTGTCTGCTAATATTGAACTGACTTTAACTGTGTTTATTGGGTGTCTGGTTTTTATATTGTTTTATTTGATATCTGTACAAGGTTGTAAGCTGAATGCGGCATATTCTATTCAGTAGGATGGAGGGCTGCTTCAACCCCCTCGCTATTGTCGGTTCTCTACAAATATACCAGAAAACACTATCAGCAGGGTTAATATACGCTACTCGATCAGTTATCTGCAGTTGAGCGCATCCTCCTTAGCTCAGCCTGCAGAACAGAATTCGGAAGGGTACCGGGGCATAGTTCTTAGGTTTGTCTGCTTTTCCTGTTCGGTCCTGAGATCAAATACAACGAGCTTCAGGCATTACTAACAGCATTGCTCTAACACTGAGTCATATTCACTAGCCCTAGTTTCTGAGTTTTAAACGTGCCTTCAGGCTCACAAGGCTGTATGTTTAGTATTGACCGTTTGATCCAAATGAAACCATTTTTTTTTTTTTAAATTGTTAGGGACAGGGGTTCTCTCCTATAGCCCCCCAGTGCCTGGAACGCATTCGGTGTAGACCAGGCTCGCCGTTTGCAAATCTCACGAGGACTCTGCCCTTGTCTCTCTGATCCGTTACTAGGAGATATTAAAGGCATCGGCCACCATGCCCGGCTCTAAAGATGGTCTAAGGCTCGTGGCATGGGGGTGCTGGGCGTGATGAGAATCGAACTCTCGGGTCCTCGTTCAAGAAGCAGGCCACGCACGCGTACCCCTGACGCCAGACTCTCCAGCCCCACATTTTCAATTTAACTTAACTTTATTTCTGTTCTTCTTAGGGGCAAGAAGGGTCTCCCTGTACGCCCCAGCGGTAAGCCATGGACCTGATTATGACCAAGCTGCCTCTGATGCGTCACAGAATCTCCCTGTTCCGTGCGTCCTAAGTGCGGGGATTAATAAGCCTAAACCACACCAGACCGCCTATTTTGTTTTTTTGGAGGAGGGTCTTACAATGTATCCCTGGCTAGGGGCTAGAACTCACTATATATAGCCATCTGGCTTCACAACTCACTATGTTAGCCTAGATGACCCTGAATGATGTTTAAGATTTTCCTACTTTCACTTCCCAACGTTTTGAAAACTGCAGGTGTACATTACCAAGCGTAGTTAACACCGTGCTACCAAGCGTAGTTAACACAGTGCTAACGACTTGACTCAGAGGAGCTTTTATTATGCTAGGCAAGCACTCTGCCTACCGTGCCAGCCCTTAAAATCTTTTTATTTTCTTTTTTGTCATAAGACAGGTCTCACTACCATGCGTTCCTTTCATGCTAGTCTCAAACTTGTAGTTACTTGCCCTCAGCCTCCTAAATGAGACTGCAGCTGTGTGCCCACCCCAACACCAGCTCACATTTTCTTTACACAAGTCTTATACTTTTTCTTTTTTTTTTTGTCTTTTCGAGCCAGGTCTCCCTGTAAGCCCCCAGTCTTCCTGGAACTCATCTAGCGAACAGGCTGGACTTGAACACCACAGAAATCCCCGCTCGCAATCCCGCTGCTCAAAAAAAAAATTAAAAAGGTGCGCCACACACGCCGGCTAGCTATATACAATTTTATTTCAATCCATCAGTCTTCCTTTACCCTGTGTAACTATTTGACTCTCATTTCTCCTTCCTCCTACCCTCAACCACTATCCTCAACCCAAGATGGCCTACTGGAGACAAGTCAGAAATGAATGTGCTGGGAAATCCTCTAAGAAATGACTTCTTGCCGGTGCGTGTGGCGCACACCTGTAAATCCTAGCACCAGGGAGGCAGAGGCAGGCGATTCTTTGTGGGACCCTGTCTCAAACAAGACAAAAAAAAATCAAAAAAAAAAAAAAAAAGATGATCTTCTTATACCTGAGGAATCTCCTGGCTCCCACAGGGTCGCAGCTTCGGCGCTGCTCCTTGGAAGAGGCCTCCCTTGGGCTGCAGAGCAGCAGCCGCAGAGCCGTACCCACCGCTGTTCCCTCTGGGCTCTGTAAAGCACACATAAGGATGTTCATTTCATACACTCTGAGATGTTGGCGACCAACAATCCCAACAAAAAATTAATCCTCTACTTAGGCTTTAATTTGCAAAATATCAATCTTGCTTTTGCCTTCTATGAGAGAGAGACACGAGCTAGACACATGAGAGAGAATCAGACTTAGGACTCTCAATACTACATGCTTTCACTGGGAATATAAAAATAAAAAAAAAAAAAAAAAAAAGGGTCAGGCATAGTGGCCCACGATTAATCCCAGCCACTAGGAGGCAGAGGCAGGCAAGATCTCTGTGAGAACTGAGGCCGGCCCACCTGGTCTACTATTAGCAGTTCTCAGACCAGCTGGAGGCTTACAGGGAAAACCTATAACTCATAAAAAGAGATGACATAACACAAGCACAACACAAAACTACCACACCCAAAGACAAAAGAACCAGCTTTCTTTTCTTTAGGTTGAAGGAGAACAAGCAGGATAAAGGACATTCAACAGGCAACAGACTTTTACCAGCTCTCCCCTCCATAAAGCTAGTGGCTCAGGGGATCAAGTGTGAAGAAACTCTCCAGAGTCCTACAGCAATAGACACATGTAACAATTATAAAGCTACCCATGGTTTCCGCCGAGAAGCTTCTAGGAATATGGTGGTCTCCTGAGAACAGTCAAGGATATGCCTCAACAAGCACTAGTTAAGGGGTAAGAGTTTTAACCCCAAGGGCTAAAAAGAGACTTCTATGGTATTCAAATAGGCAGAGGGAAAGTCAAAAGATATCCCAGGATACCATTCTCCCACTCTAGAGACTATACTGAATATAAAAGCCCAGCTAAGTCTTCTGATCCTAGGATCCTGATGCTATTCCATTAGGAAAAAGGCTTGGATCTCACTCTCGATGACAAGGAGCAAAACTCCGATCATTAAGGTTTGGTACTTCTTCAGTTTGGTCCCTTTACAAATGTCTTGTAACAGGGCTCCTCGATTCCGCTGCTCATCTCTGCTTAGTCTGGGCTGTTCTGTGTTTGCCTTGGAGAAGAAAGCAAAAAATAATAAATAATTCCCTTAGCACCAAGATTTGAGATAATGTCTTAAGCTAAAACTGACTCCATAAGCATGCACTGTGCAACATACTCAGCTATGTGAGTCCAGAAAAGTACAAGTGGGCACTCCCAGTCTTTCTCCCCTTCCTTCTGTGTAATGGAGGTATGGACCCCTCCTTCTACTCCTCAAAGCCTCTGCAGGAGGTCAGCAGCTCACTGCTGAACTGTCTGTGCCAGGGTGCCAGCTTGTATGTTTCCTGGACACCCATCACCAAGGCAACCTAGTATATACATTGACTTTGCTTACAGATGTGTTAGTCTGTAGTGGAGGGTGTCTTAGTTATTCGAACAGGTCCTCTGCCTATAGTGGAGCAGTTGCCTCTTAACTCTTCCACTTATTATTTTTATTTTGTTTTTATGTGTTATTATATAGTTTATATGTGACATTTGCCTGCATGTATATGGGAGACCCTGTCTCAAAAAGACCAGAAAAAAAAAAAAAAAAAAAAGAGCACCCAATGAACCAGGTACATGAATACATGAATTCTTATTCTCTCTAATCACAAAAGAGATGCTTTAGGGAAAAGAGTGAAAGATAGTCATGATAGGGAAAAAAAAGTGTCCTAGCACTTACCTGCTCCTCTACTAGGAGGGTCTCGGGCTGGGGGAGGTGGCCTGTTACTCAACAAAGAAGGGGAAGCTGCGGTGGGTGGAGGGGGTGCAAGGCCTCTGACAGGCCCCGGTGTTTTCCTATGCAAAGAATTGTGTCTCTGTGGCAGCTCAGGGGCTGATTCATTAGTGGGGCTGGAGGGTCCATTGGGGACCCCAGGAGGCTGGCGGTAAGGAGGGGGAGGAGGAGCCAGAGACTGGCCACTTGGTCCTGTTCTGACATTCACAGGGGAAGGAGGTGGTTTGACAGGGGGTGGTGCAGGGGGTCCTTCCCGACCAGGGTGGAGCCTTTGTCCAGGCGTTGGAGGCAAAGGTTTCTCTCTGTTGTAGGCCTGGGCTTTGCTGCTGTGCATAGGCAGAGGTGTAGGGGGTGCGTTGGCACGCCGGCCTGGCGGAGGTGGGGGAGGAGCAGAGGAGCTGTGCTTCATGCCTGTACTGCTAGTGGTATTGGGCCGAGAGAGGTCCGGTAAAGAGGGTCTCTGCATTCGGGGCAGTTCTGGGAGGGAGGCTCGGCTGCTGTCTGTATCATCTTGAGGACGTCCACTGGCTGTAGACACTGGAGGCCTTGGAGCAGCTGCCCGAGAACTGGAGCCTTGTAGGGCTGGCTTACCCGCTAGGTTCTCTACAAATATACCAGAAAACACTATCAGCAGGGTTAATAAGTATCGATCAGTATCTGCAGTTGACGCAGCCTCCTTAGCTCAGCCTGCAGAACAGTTGGGAAGGGACCGGCATAGTTCTTAGGTTTGTCTGCTTTCCTGTGGTCCTGAGATCAAATACAGAGCTTCAGGCATACAAAGCATTTGCTCTAACACTGAGTCATATCACTAGCCCTAGTTCTGAGTTTTAAACTGCCTTCAGGTTCAAGGCTCATTATATTGCTGATTATAAACTGAATACATTTTTTTTTTTTTTTTGAGACAGGGTCTCTCTATAGCCCCAGCTGGCCTGGAACTCATTCTGTAGACCAGGCTGGCCTTGAACTCACAGAGATCCTGCCTTTGCCTCCCGAGTACTAGGATTAAAGGCATTCGCCACCATGCCCGGCTTAAAGATGGTTCTTAGCTGCCATGTGGGTGCTGAGAATCGAACCCGGGTCCTCTTCAAGAGCAGCCAGCACTCTTAACCCCTGAGCCATCTCTCCAGCCCCACATTTTAATTTAACTAACTTTATTCTGTTCTTTTGGGGGGCAAGACAGGGTCTCCCTGTAGCCCCAGCTGGCCTGGAACTTGATATAGACCAAGCTGGCCTCTATCTCACAGAAATCTCCCTGTCTCTGCCTCCTAAGTGCTGGGATTAAAAGCCTAAACCACCAGACCTAGCCTATTTTGTTCTTTTGAGATAGGGTCTTACAATGTATCCCTGGCTAGGCTAGAACTCACTATGTAGCCCAGTCTGGCCTCAAACTCACTATGTAGCCAAGGATGACCCTGAATGTTTAAGATTTTCCTACTTTCACTTCCCAAGTTTTGAAAACTGCAGGTGTACACTACCAAGCGTAGTTAACACAGTGCTACCAAGCGTAGTTAACACAGTGCTAACGACTGAACTCAGAGCTTTATATGCTAGGCAAGCACTCTGCCTACCGTGCCAGCCCTTAAAATCTTTTGTATTTCTTGTATAAGACAAGGTCTCACTACCATGGTTCATTTCATGCTAGTCTCAAACTTGTGAGTCTCTTGCCTCAGCCTCCTAAATGAGACTGCAGCTGTGTGCCCACCCCAACACCAGCTCACATTTTCTTTACACAAGTTTAATACTTTTTCTTTTTTTTTTTGTCTTTTCGAGACAGGGTCTCCCTGTAGCCCCAGCTGTCCTGGAACTCACTCTGTAGACCAGGCTGGCCTTGAACTCACAAAGATCCGCCTGCTCTGCCTCCCTGGTGCTAGGATTAAAGGCGTGCGCCACCACGCCGGCTAATACAATTTTATTTAATCCATCAGTCTTCCTTTACCCTGTGTAACTATTTGACTCTCATTTCTCCTTCCTCCTACCCTCAACCACTATCCTCAACCCAAGATGGCCTACTGGAGACAAGTCAGAAATGAATGTGCTGGGAAATCCTCTAAGAAATGACTTCTTGCCGGGCGTGGTGGCGCACACCTTTAATCCTAGCACCAGGGAGGCAGAGGCAGGCGGATCTTTGTGGGAGACCCTGTCTCAAAAAGACAAAAAAAAAAAAAAGACCAAATAAAAAATAAAAAATAATAAAAATAAATCTTAAAGGAAATTAAGCAGAGAGCAGTTGAGGAATTGTTGATGCTGACCTCTGGCTTCCACATATACATGCACACATACAAAAAGTGACATTAATAAAAACAAAGATGAAGAATGAACAAATGACAGCAAGGTGGCTTTTGTACTTACTCATGAGCAGGGAAGTCATGGGTGACTCTAAGTTCTTTTCTTTTAGTGTCTAGTATTCCCTAACTTTCCTAAATGGAACATCTGTCCCATTTGTTAACAGATACAACACAATGAACATTGAAACTGGAGAGGAAAGGAGAGGTGTACAGCATGAATGTGCAAAACTTTCTGACCATTATTCTAGAAATATCTCTCCTTGATCCCCAAGCCCTCCTCTCNCACTCCTTTCTTCTCTTTCTCTCCCCTCCATTCTCCCTCCTCTATCCTTACATCCTCCCTCTTCCCTGCATTTTCTTTGATTAGTTTCATTTTTTTTTTTTTTCCACTCTTCTACTCCTTTCATTTCTTTTTTCTCATCTCTCTTACTTAATTACCATTTACTTTTTATTTTTTTTCTGCTTTTTCTTTTTTCTTTTTTTTTATGTTTTTTTTTTTAGATGTTTTTTTTTTTTTTTAATAACTCAGGGTCTCTATAGCCACAGTTGGCCTGCATCTCAGTATGTAGTTCAGGGTTGCCTCAAACTTGTTAAATGGCCCAGGGTGGTATGGAACTCATCTTCCTGCTGGGCCTCCTGAGTGCTGGGATTGATACACCTAGGGCCACCCCGACAGTAATCACTAAACCAAGACTACATGACTTCATATGTCTTAGACACAGACCAATCCTTATTTTATTAATATAATATCAAATAAGTACGAATAAAAAAAATTTCAATGTCACAGTAATAAATGCTACTAATAAAATTTTCTCTGAAATACTTTATTATTTTATGTGCACAAAGTATAATTTGCTCGCATATAGGCTATGGACTGGCAACCATGGGTAGAACAATGACCACGCCATATCAGAAGAGCCAGAAGAAAGGATGCTGGATCCACTCGGCTGGAGCTCTGCAACCAAGTTTGTTATGTACGCTCATGCTTGGTGCTCGACTATGGCATTGCAAACACCCTATTGTGATGGCCTACCATGCAAAGGTTAGTCAAGTGCTCATATACGCATCTCTACGCCAATTCTTCTAGCCCCGTGTTCAATGAGATTTTTTATTAGTTTCCAACAATTGCAACTCATAGTAACATTGCTCTCCTCCTTCTCTCTCTATTCTAATTTATCTTAGATAAATACACCTCGCCTCACAGTATATTCTGCTCCTATCATTTTTTTTTTTTTTTTTTTTTTTTTGGTCTCTCCTGAAACAGGCGTGCTCCTTTAGTCCTAGTACTCCTGGCCTGAAGCTTCGCATATATAGACCCTAGTGCTGGACACTTGGAACTCAACAGAGATCTATCTACCTGCCTCTGCACCTCCCCCACGTGCTGGGATTAAAGCGCATTGTAACACCCGATAGCCCAACCCACATTATGCTCTCAGCCCTACAGACGTTCTTGCTGCCATGATGAGACCTGCGGACTTCGAACCAGCAGGTCTACTGTCAAGAGCAGTCCGTGCTCGTTAATCCTGGCCTATCTCTCGCAGCTCTTCCATATTTTTTATTAGTATTGTTCCTACAAGACAAACCTAAGAACCCTGTTTTTTTTGCTACTTTTAGAAATGACCATATACAACCTCAGTTCTGCATCCATTCCACCTCAATTTCTTTTTTTTTTCTATTATTTTCTATTAAATTTTACATCTCTACTCTATACTGTATGTGTCAATGAATGTACTAGTCCTTGCCTGCAACGATACTGTGCACCCCGACTGTTTCGTGAGCAGACATAATCCGCCAGGCGCACGATCTATACAGAAGAGGTGCGTCAGATTCCCTGGAAACTGAGTTCTCCCGTGGAACATAGGAAAGTTTTCAGTAGTTTACGGTTTATTCAGTGCTGGCACCCATGTTGCTGGGAGCAATCGAAGCCCGGTGTCCTCTCGATAAAGAGGAAGGTAGGCCAGAAATACAGCTCACTTAATCTGCTAAGGAACATCTCCTCGCAGCCCCATGTTCCATCATATTATCTAACACTAGTATCCCTGCAAAGCTTTCCAAAATTGTCTATCTTTATGTCTACATCTCTTAAACTTAACCTCAATACATCCAAATTCCTGTGTGCTACCAGCTCACTGATCTCCCTAAAACACTGCTTAAATCTTGTTCAGAGGCCTGGCATGTCTTATATCAGAGTGCTAAGTCCTGTGCTTACACAGTAGCCTGAACTCTACCTAGTATTATTTTTTTCTTTTAATTAATATAAATTTTATTTAGTTTCTGGTGAATGTGTATAATGTACTGTCTACATGCAAAAGTTTGTGCGCACAGAGTGGTCGTGTCAAAATCGCCAGGGAAGGTCAAGAAAGAGGGTGTTCTTGGAAATTTTCGCCCTCTAGGAAACTATAGGATGTTCTCATTCCACGTATAAGACATCAAATACCGGAAGTTTAGGAAGCTTATCCACGACGGGTTCTCAGCCCTCACCATGTAGGGTGCTGGGGATCGAGCCCGCGGGTCCTCTGTAAGAGGGCAACAGTCAGGTCACTCTTGCCATGCTACGGAGGTATAAAAATCATTAACCCATAAAACTACCATCTCTCCATTCAACCCCATACATACACTCTTATTTAATCATCACTAAGCCAATCAGGGTTTGCCCTTACTCTCTAGATGATACTAATCTAGTAATTGTCATTAATGCTCTTAATGTGTATTATAGTGGTGCTTCCATATCCCCCAGTAAGCAGTACCACTGTCACTATGTACTGAGGTGGTTCTTTATCTCGGGCTTGCCAGGGATTAGACACAAATACAGAACACCCCACAGTAGAGCTCATCAGCTTTATGCCTAATATAAACCAAATTGACCCTGTCGAGTTTTATATTTCGTATGTATGTTCACCCACACATGCTCGAGATATGTTTTCCTTTGACATACGCATAATTGACCTACTAACATGTTAAGATATCCAGAACGAATTGGATTAGGCCGGGACGTGGTGGACGCAAACAGCCTTAAATACCTCCAGCTAGCACAATTGAGGAGGTTCTCAAGAAGAAGCAGAGACGACACTCTCTTCTGCTGCATGTTCAAACGGCACAGACTGGTTCAGGTGAGTTCGCAGGACAGCTGGGCTACGGGGGCACATGTCTGAGGCCCCAAAAAATAACAACAAGAAATGTCTAGTTGAAAGTCTATTAAAGTCTAACCTCAAGATGGACTCTTCCGCAAAGGGACCTTAAGCTGTTTCTAATTCTGAGCCGTTCCTCTCACCTACACACTCAGCAAGAGACTGAAGCAGCTGGGCAAACTTAAGAATATTCGAACAGTCCCAACTTTAGCACCAATAACAGCAACAGATTCCTCCCCATAACCCAGTGCTTTTCAACTTCACATAAGTAGATTCACCACTTTGGGACAGAGCTTTGTTAGTAAGAATAAGTGATATTCCCTCGACTTAAAACATACAAAAACAACCATTACAGCCAAACACAACAAAAACACCTCTTTTTGGAAATTGCCGTGCCTCCAAATCACAATTTATGAAACAGCTGCATAATACTTACACTTTATTACATGATGGTCATACTTCTACCCTCTTGTGAGGGGTGATAACCCAACCACAATAAATATGAAGCAACCAAACACTAGTTACAGAATGCCTGATACCTGCATCTCGGCATCCTTTTCAAAAGGAAAAATTAAAATTTTATTATTATTAAAAAAAAAAAAAAAAAAAAAAAAAAAAACAAAAGCAAACAAAAGAATGAAAGTTTTACTTTATTTGCCACTAGGCGGTAATTGTTAAACACGCATGAGCTGTCACAGTGTGTGCTGAATGAGCTGGCTAGCAGTGGTTAGGTAGGTGTGACCAATAGAGCACCTACTGCTCTTGGAGTTAGCCTTGCCTTGCTCCCCTGAAGAACCTTTTAAAATCCCTAAGTCAGGGAGAGACAGCTCAATGGTTATATCAGTAGCACTAACCCTAACATTGGCTAACAACTCTATAAGTGCCATAAACTCAACAGTTCGTACCGGAGTGACTTTGGGTAGCAGCCTTTCCTCCTGTGGGCTCTCGTTAGGGGCATTCACTTTGCCACTTTAACATTTAGATGCACCACTAGCACATGATAGCATCTCAATCAAACTACTCATAAGAGATAAACCAAGCAAATATATCTACTTAGACTGATCCGAAATGTTATAGGTGCACACATCACATCCTTTAGCATCCCAGCCACTATTGTTGCGAAAGGAGCACGCTCTAGGTGTCGGCTTTCTTTGAATTCAAAGGCACAGCCTGGTCCTATCATTACGTGAGTGCTCAGAAGAGAAATTCCCCAGCATGCGCCGCGCTCACAGGGAGAAACATTTAATTAGGATCATCCAAAAAGCTCTAGCTACTTCTCTATCCGAGAAAAAACAATGCAAACAAAATTGGAATACTAAATATAAATACCACCCATTCGGCACTCCCCTCAATCCTGCATACTATTGCCGTGGATGCCGGATTGTGCTACGCCTTTGTAATCCCACAGGCAACATCTGGGCAAGCCAGAGGCAGATGGTTGATTCTCTGTGAGTTCCAGGCCAGCCCTGGCTACAAGACCAAAGAGTAGAAGATCCCAAGCCCAGTTCTGAAGAGCATATCCTAATGGGAAGAATCCCTAGTAACCATAAAAAGGTACCCAGAAAAAAAAAAAAAAATGAAAAGTACGCACTCGTTCAAAATGAAACCAGGTACATGAATATACAATGTAATATCTATAATTCCTCATGTCCTTAAAATATTTTAACAATACAAGGAGATGCTTTGGGAACAAGAGTGAAAGATCAGTCATAGAATGACAGGGAAGAAGAAGAAAAAGTGTTCTATCGACACTCATACCTGCTCGTGCTGACCTTAAGAAGGAGGCGTCCTCGGGCTGGGGGAGGTGGCCTGTTACTCAACAAAGAAGGGGAAGCTGCGGTGGGTGGAGGGGGTGCAAGGCCTCTGACAGGCCCCGGTGTTTTCCTATGCAAAGAATTGTGTCTCTGTGGCAGCTCAGGGGCTGATTCATTAGTGGGGCTGGAGAGATAACTCCATGGGGGACCCAACACCCAGGAAGGGCTAGGAGGGTAAGGAGCGGTTCCGTGACGGAGGAGCCAGAGACCTGGCACTACTTGTGGTCCTTTCTGCAAATTACAGCCCTTAGGCGGATAATGGAGGTGGTTTGACAGGGTGGTGGTCATCTAACGAAAAAGCTAGGGGAGTCACTTCCCCCCTGCCAGAGGTGGAAGCCTCTTGAGGTCCAGTAGGTGCTGTTGGAGGCAAATGTTTCACTCTGTTGTAGGGTTGGGCTTTGCTTCTGTGCATAGGCAGAGGTGTAGGGGGTGCGTTGGCACGCCGGCCTGGCGGAGGTGGGGGAGGAGCCAGAGGAGTCATGTTGCTTCATTGCCTCGTATCGCTTAAGTCGGTATTTAAGGGGCCGAGTTAGAGGTCCGGTCAAAGAGGGGTCTCTGCATTCGGGTTGGCAGTTCCTGGGGGAGGGAATCTGGCTGCTGTCTGTATCATGTTGAGGACGTCCACTGGCTGTAGACACTGGAGGCCTTGGAGCAGCTGCCCGAGAACTGGAGCCTTGTAGGGCTGGCTTACCCGCTAGGTTCTCTACAAATATACCAGAAAACACTATCAGCAGGGTTAATAAGTATCGATCAGTATCTGCAGTTGACGCAGCCTCCTTAGCTCAGCCTGCAGAACAGTTGGGAAGGGACCGGCATAGTTCTTAGGTTTGTCTGCTTTCCTGTGGTCCTGAGATCAAATACAGAGCTTCAGGCATACAAAGCATTTGCTCTAACACTGAGTCATATCACTAGCCCTAGTTCTGAGTTTTAAACTGCCTTCAGGTTCAAGGCTCATTATAAGATTTGGCTGATTATAAAAGAATACATTTTTTTTTTTTTTTTTGAAGACAGGGTCCTCTTAGCCCCCGCTGGCCCTGGAACTCATTCTGTAGACGCAGGCTGGCCTTGAAGCTGCCACAGAGATCCTGCCTCTGCTCGCCGAGTACTAGGATTACAAGGCATTCGCTGCACCGTATGTACCCGGCTTAAAGATGGTTTCTATAGCTGCCATGTGGGTGCTGAGAATCGAACCGGGTCCTTCTTTCAAGAGCAGCCAGCACTCTTACCCCTGAGCCATCTTCTCCAGCCACCCTTTTTAATTTACACTAACTTTATTCTGTTCTTAGTTGGGGGGAAGACAGCGGTCTGCCTGTAGTCCAGCCTTGGCTGAAGGAACTTATATAGACCCTAAGCGTGTGCCTCTATGCCAGGTCACAGAGATCTGCCTGCCTCTCCATCCTAAGTGCTGGGATTAAAAAGGTACGTGCCACCCAGACCTTAACGCCTATTTTGTTCTTTTGATAGATAGGGTCCTATAACATATGTATGACACCTCGGCTAAGGCCTAGAACTCACGTATAGAGATAAGACCGCAGCTACTGGCTCAAACTCACATAATGTGAGCCCAAGGATAGACCCTGACATAGTTTAAGATTTTCAACTACTTTCCACTTCCCAAGGTTTTGACAAACTGCGGTGTTACCTACAAGCGTAGTTCTCAACAGTGCTACCCTGGCTGAATTATAATTTAAAGCGTAAGTTAAACACAGTGCCATAAAACAGAATTGAACTCAAGAGCTTAATATATATATATGCTAGGCACAGCACTTGTCTGCCTACCGTGCCAGCCCTTAAAATCTTTTGTATTTCTTGTATAAGACAAGGTCTCACTACCATGGTTCATTTCATGCTAGTCTCAAACTTGATGAGTCTCATCTTGCCTCAGCTAGCCTCAAAACTAAATGAGCACTGCAAGGCTGTGTGCCCACAACCCACACAAGTCGCGTCAATCAGCTCACATTTTCTTTTACAAACGAACGTTTAATCTACTTTTTCTTTTTTTTATTATTGTATTTATTCGAGAGTTCAGACGGTGCTTAGCCGTCTGTAACACTATTGTCCCCTAGCTGTCGCCATGGAACTACATTCTCTATGCTGTAGACTCAGGCTGCATTGAACTCACAAAGATTTACTACCTCTGCCTGGCTCTGCCCTCCCCTGGTGACTTCGTTTGACTTAAAGGCGTTGCGCTCACAGCCTGACGCCATCGGCTACTAATTAAAATTTATTCCATAATCATTCCCAGTCTTACCCGTCTTACCCCTGTGTAATACTATTTTGCCTCTCATTTCTCCATTCCCTAACCTCACACCTTTACTCCTGAATCTCACTATCCTCCAACCATGATGGGCCTACTGGGAGACACAGTCAAGAAAGGTGAATGTGACTAGGGAAATCCTCAGAAATGACTTCATATCGACCGGGCGTGGTGGCGCACACCTTTAATGCGCTAGCACCAGGGAGGCAGAGGCAGGCGGATCTTTTCTGTGCGGGACCTCTGTCTCAAAAAGACATAAAAAAAAAAAAAAAAAGAAAAAATGACTTCTATTACCTGAGGAATCCCTGGCTCCCACAGGGCGCAGCTTCGGCGCTGCTCCTTGGAAGAGGCCTCCCTTGGGCTGCAGAGCAGCAGCCGCAGAGCCGTACCCACCGCTGTTCCCTCTGGGCTCTGTAAAGCACACATAAGGATGTTCATTTCATACACTCTGAGATGTTGGCGACCAACAATCCCAACAAAAAATTAATCCTCTACTTAGGCTTTAATTTGCAAAATATCAATCTTGCTTTTGCCTTCAGATTTATAGAGACCGCATGACAGAGCGAGAGACACAGAGAGAGAATCAGATCTTAGGACCATCAAACTACATGGCTTCCATGTGAATTTAATAAATTTAAAAAAATAAAAAAAAAAAAAAAATTGGTCAGAAAAAAAAAAAAAAAAAAAAAAAAAGGTCAGGCATAGTGGCCCACGATTTAATCCCAGCACTTAGGAGGCAGAGGCAGGCAGATCTCTGTGAGACTGAGGCCGGCCAACCTGGTCTACATAGCAAGTTTCAGACCAGCTGGGGGCTACAGGGAAAACCTATCTCAAAAAGAGACATACACACGCACACACATACACACACACAAAGACAAAAGAACCAGCTTTCTTTCTTTAGGTTGAAGGAGAACAAGCAGGATAAAGGACATTCAACAGGCAACAGACTTTTACCAGCTCTCCCCTCCATAAAGCTAGTGGCTCAGGGGATCAAGTGTGAAGAAACTCTCCAGAGTCCTACAGCAATAGACACATGTAACAATTATAAAGCTACCCATGGTTTCCGCCGAGAAGCTTCTAGGAATATGGTGGTCTCCTGAGAACAGTCAAGGATATGCCTCAACAAGCACTAGTTAAGGGGTAAGAGTTTTAACCCCAAGGGCTAAAAAGAGACTTCTATGGTATTCAAATAGGCAGAGGGAAAGTCAAAAGATATCCCAGGATACCATTCTCCCACTCTAGAGACTATACTGAATATAAAAGCCCAGCTAAGTCTTCTGATCCTAGGATCCTGATGCTTCATTAGGAAAAAGGCTTGGACTCACTCTCGATGACAGGAGCACTCCGATCATTAATGTTGGTCACCTTCTTCAGTTTGGTCCCTTTACAAATGTCTTGTAACAGGGCTCCTCGATTCCGCTGCTCATCTCTGCTTAGTCTGGGCTGTTCTGTGTTTGCCTGGAGAAGAAAGCAATAATAAATAATTCCCTTAGCACAAGCTTGAGATAATGTCTTAAGCTAAACTGACTCCATAAGATGCCTGTGCAACATACTCAGCTATGTGAGTCCAGAAGAAGTACAGTGGGCACTTCCCAGTCTTTCTTCCCCTTCCTTCTGTGAAGGATATGGACCTTCCTTCTACTCTCAAACCTCTGCAGGAGGTCAGCACTCACTGTGAATGTCTGTGCCAGGGTGCCAGGCTTTATGTCCTGGACACCATCACCAAGGCAACCTTTTACTTACTTGCTTACAGATGGTGTTAGCTGCTGTGTGGGTGCTAGTATTCAAACCCAGGTCCTCTGCAAGAGTAGCCAGTGCTCTTAACCATTCCAGCCCTTATTATTTTATTTTATTTTTATTATATATATGTGACTATTTTGCCTGCATGTATCTAAGCACAACCATGTGTTCAATGCCTGCGGAAGTCAGAGGAGAGCATCAGATCCTGTAGAACTGGAGTTACAGAAGATTGTGAGCAGCTATGTGGGTGCTGGGAACCAAATCCAGGTCCTCTGCAAGAGTAGTCAGTACTCTTAACTGAGCCATCTCTCCAGCCACCAAGACAAGCTTTTACTGAGCCCCCAATACACCCTGCATGGTGCTAAGTAAATTACTTAGATTATCTCATTAAAAAAAAAAAAAACTTGAAATATTCTAGTAGATAGGCTTCATCCTTATCCTCATTTGGAAAATGTGGACAAGAAGCTGAATAGCTTCCCAAGATCATGCAACTAGTAAATGGTAAAGCAAGGATTCAGGTCCCAACACTAACTCCCTTATCTTACCCCAACATAACCTGCCATTATGTTCTACATAATGTTCTAAAGTAAATCTCATTCCCATTCCAAAGATGAGGAAATAAAAGTTCAAGAATATTAAAGGCACATGATTAGTAAGCACTTAGCCAATTTTTTTTTAACATTTAAGTTTTATTTTTTTTATTTTATTATTATTATTTTTTTTGGTCTTTGAGACAGGGTCTCCCTGTAGCCCCAGCTGTCCTGGAACTCACTCTGTAGACCAGGCTGGCCTTGAACTCACAAAGATCCGCCTGCCTCTGCCTCCCAAGTGCTAGGATTAAAGGTGTGCGCCACCACGCCTGGCTACATTTAAGTTTTATTTAGTGTGTGTGTGTGTGTGTGTGTGTGTGTGGTATGTGTGTTGCCTGCCATGGCACAAGTGTGGAAATCAGAGGGCAAATTTGGAGAGTTGGTTCCTTAGCCTCCACCTAAACATGTCTAAGCAACAGCCAACAAGGGTTTGCATAATATATATATGTATATACATACATATATAATTATATATAATATATTATAAAGGCGTGGTGCATGCCTTTAATCCCAGCACTCGGGAGGCAGAGATAGGTGGATCTCTGTGAATTCAAGGCCTGCCTAGTCTACATAGTGAGTTTCAGGCTAGCTGGGGCTACAGGGAGACCCTATCTCAAAAAGACTAAAATAATAATAAAATAAAAAAAAATAAAATAAAAAGGAAAAATAAAAAAGAGGAAAAAAGATAGAACAGGAAAGAATTAAAAGAACAGGCTCTGAGTAAGAATGGTATCCATAAGAAAATACAAGTTTTAAGCAAAGTGGTTTAAAAATACAAAGAACAAAACAGCACAAGAAGGCTACCAATGTACTTAAAGATTCTGAGATAGCTTAGTGGAAAGATTACCTACCTGATTAAAAGTGGGAGGTGGAGGAGGACCAGGCGGGGGTGGAGGGGGAG
>VZQC01005745.1:1014604-1029406 GCA_009823505.1 Rhizomys pruinosus
GGGGGCCCCCTTTTATCCCCAGACGGGGGGAGGGAGGGGCGGGTGGTTTTTGGTGGGTCCAGGGCCGGCTGGGTTAAAAGAGGAGGTCCAGGACAGGTGGGGCAAACGGGAAACACCGGTCAAAAAAAAACAAAAAAAAAAAAAAAAAAAAAAAAAAAAAAAAAGAGCCAGGAGGCTGGAGAGATGGCTCAGCAGTTAAGAACACTGACTGCTCTTGAAGAGGACCTGGGTTCGATTCCCAGCACCCACATGGCAGCTAAGAACCATCTTTAGTGCCAGGTGTGGTAGCGCACACCTTTAATCCCAGTACTCAGGGAGGCAGAGGCAGGTGGATCTCTATGAGTTCAAGGCCAGCCTGGTCTACAGAGCAAGCTCCAGGACAGCTGGGACTAAAGGGAGACCCTGTCTCAAAAATACCAAAAAGATAAAATAAAGAGCCAGGCATGGTGGTTCACACCTTTCATCCCAACACTCAGGAGGCAGAGGCAAACAGATCTCTGTGAGTTTGAGGCCAACCTGGTCTACATAACATACTGAGCTATACCATCCAGCCCAATTTTTAGAAAATAAACTGTATATTTTGGAATTTTAGGCACACATTGAAACTGAGCAGAAAGTACAGAGACTTTCCATACACCTCTGCCTCCATGCATGCACATCACCTTACAGTGTGACTGCTGCACCATATGACGAGTATCTCTGATTCTGTAAGACAGGCCAAACTTCTTCCAAAGTGGCTGTATCATTTTTCTTGTTGTTGCTATGGGGTGTCTGTCTGTCTGTCTGTTTTTGAGATATGATCTCTCTGAGCCACAGCTGGCATAAACTCACTAAGTAGACTAGATTGGCCTTGATCTCACAGAAATCTGGGATTAAAGGCATGTACCACCAGCCCAGCGTTGTACCATTTTTGTATTTGCACCAACAATGAAGAATTCCTGTTGCTCTGATCCTCGCTGGCATTTGCTGCTGTTGGCGTTTTGGATTTAGGCCACTCTAATAAGCATGTAATATTATCTTGTTTTAATTTGCAATTCCCTAATGACATGTTAAACATGTTTTCATAAGCTTACTTGCCACTTGTATATGTTTTTCTGATGAGGTATCTATTGACATCTTTTGACTTTCATGGGCAGTGCTGGGGCCTGGATGTATGCTCAGCCTCTGTTCTACCAATGAGCCACTGGCACAACACACAATCCTAGTCTTACTGACCATTTTCAATGAGACATTTTTAAAAATGTTTTTATCATGCCAGACGTGGTGGTACATGCCTTTAATCCCAGCACTTGGGAGGCGAGGCAGGCGGATCTCTGTGAGTTCAAGGCCAGCCTGGTCTACATATCGAGTTCCAGGACAGCTGGGACTAAAGGGAGACCCTATCTCAAAAAACAAATAAATTAGTGAAGTTTTGTGCATTTCATATATCATTTCTCAGTCCAATTTAGCCTATTTCCCTTTCCATGCCCCCCACCCTACCTGAGTTCATGCATTCTGCCATAATTTTCCCGAGTCTTTTTAAAGTTTTTCTTATTTATTTATATTGTTTTTTTTAATTTATTTACTTATATATATTTTTTTAACAAATCTAGACCCGTGCCCCCCCATCCCCCCATTTATTATTGTTTTATGTGTATGAGTGTACTGTCTGCATGTAGGTAGGTGCACCAGTGTCATGGAATGCTGCAGAGGTCAGAAGAGGGTGCTGGATTCCCCTGGAACTGAAATTAAAGACGGTTCTTAGCCGCCATGTGGGTGCTGGGAATTGAACCCCAGTCTCTGCAAGAATAGTCAGTGCTCTTAACTGCTGAGCCATCTCTCCAGCCCCTTTTTAGTTTTTCAAAGCAGAGGATTATTGTTTGGGGGAGAACTTTACTGATTCAGTTGGTTCTTTGTCCCAGTTCTTTTGGTGTTGTTCCCTCCAACTTGTACTGCTGAGACATTTTATTTTTTGTTGTTGTTATTGAGTTTAAGAGCTCAGTGTGCCACCATGCCCTGCAGTTTTATAGTCCTAAAATGTAAAAAATTCAAGACAATGAAGCCAGGCTTGGTGGCACACACCTTTAATCCTAGCACTTGGGAGGCAGAAGCAGGTGGATTTCTATGAGTTCAAGACTAGCCTGATCTACATGAGTTCCAGGCCAAGTGGGGCTACAGGGAGACCCTCTCTCAAAAAGACCTCCCCCCCAAAAAAGAAGAATCTAAAACCAATCTGTTTGTGGGCTGTTCAAAAACAAGCTGTGGACCAGATGTGATTTACAGGCCACCATGGGGCATGAGAAATTAACTACTAATTTGGTCATAAAACACTTAACATTAGACAGACTGGTGGTATATCCCTTTAATCCCAGCACTCAGGAGGCAGGGGCAGGTGGATCTCTGTGAGATGGAGGCCAGCCAGGTCTCCATAGCAAGTTCCAGGAAAGCTGGGGCTGCAGGGAGACCCGTTCTCAAAACAACAACAACGGCAACAACAACAACAACATCAACAACAACAGTGGGGATACCAAGACTGACAACCTGAGTTGTATCAAGACTTAGATGGTAGAAGGATGTATCCTCCAAACTGGGGAGGAGATAGCTCAGTTGGTAATGTGCCCCAGAGTTAAAACCCCAGAAACAACTTAAAAGCTGGGGATTGGGTGGTACACTTATACTCCCTGTGCTGGAGAGGTGGGGACAGGAGGGTCCCTTGGGTTCACTGGGTTCGCTGGCCCATCAGCCTAGCATATTTGGCAGGTTCCAGGCCAATGAGAAACCCTGTCTCAAAATATGGTGGATGGCATTCCTGAGGAAGGTTTACTCAAGGCTGTCCTCTGGATGGACACACGCATCACGCATACATATATACACATATATACATACACGCGCACGCGCACACACACACACACACACACACACACACCCCTAGCTCTCCTCCAAGAGAAATACTATTTCATTTCTGGTTTTAGCATTAAGTGTGGTCTTTCTTTATTAGGGATCAACATTCCCACCTTTAAAAGTTGGTCAAACCATGGTAGGCACAGAGCTACTTGATGGGCTGAGGTGGGAGGATCACTTAAACCAAGGAATTCGAGACCAGCCTGGGCAACACAAGACCCTATCCCACCCAAGACCCCACCCAGATGCTTGACTTCACCAAAATATCAACCAAAGTAGTAAATCTTCATAAGCAGAAAGGGGGTAAATTTAAAATAAAATAAATACAAGGATGCTAGAAGAAAAAAAAAACTTTCTTCTCTTTTAATTACTTGGGTTCACTATGGCCAGTCCGGGCTATAGAGACACTGACTTTAAATTTAAAAAACAAAACAAAACAAACAAACAAACAAAAGGTCAGGGCTGGAGAGATGGCCTAGCGGTTAAGAGTGCTGACCGCTCTTGCAGAGGACCCAGGTTCGATCCCCAGCACCCACATGGCGGCTGAGAACCGTCTATAACTCCAATACCAGGAGAGCTCCAGTTCCAGGGGAATCCAACGCCCTCTTCTGACCTCTGCGGCATTGCACAGCACGGGTACACAGACCTACATGCAGACGGTACATTCATACACATAAATAAAATTTTTAAAAATGATAAATTAAAAAAAAAAGGTCAGCCTGAAATACTGTCTCAAAACAATAACAACAACAACAAAAGCTCTAAGAGGTTTTCGCACTACTACCACAGCCTGGAATCTTTATTCAAATAGCATTCTATAGCTGGGCGTTGTCCTGGAACTCACTCTGTAGACCAGGCTGGCCTTGAACTCACAAAGATCCGCCTGCCTCTGCCTCCCAAGTGCTAGGATTAAAGGCATCTGCCACCATGCCCAGCCTAAATCTTTTCATTTTTATTTCATGAGGGCAAGCTCTGAGAAATGCTTCCTGAGGCAGTTTTGTCATTGTGCAAACAGACTAAGACAGCTATGACATCGCAGGGGGACACACTTTCACAGGGCTGTGACCCTGTGTGTGGCCCAGCACTGACCCACATACAGGTGTGGAGTTCGTTCCTGACTGCGCTGGGTTTCTCAGACGCAGTAATCCTCAGAGCCTGTCTTCCTTTCTCTTCCCATTGCCATGATAAAATACTCTGACAAGAGCAGCTTAAGGAAGAGACGGCTTCTCTTGAGCTCCCAGTTCCACGGTTCAGTTCACCATGGTGGGAAGCCAAGGCAGCAGGAACGTGAAGCAGCGTCTTTGGTCCCAAGAGACCAACGAATGCACGCTGGCTTTCTCCTCTCACACTCCAGGATCCCTGTCCAGGGAATGGTCCAGCCCACCATTAGGATGGGTCTTCCTGTACTAGTCAATGTAATCAAGATAACCCTCCAGAAGCAGGCCCAGAGCCCCATCTCCTCCGTGATGCTGGATTTGGCCAGGTTGATAATATCACCCATCGCAGAGCCTATTTGCCCAGGACTGTCTGGTTTTTGAAGACAGTGTCTGCTGTAGCCCAGGATGGCCTCAAACTCACTCTGTAGCTGAGAATAATCTGGAACTTTTGACCCTCTGGTTCCCTACCCCCGCTCCTGTTCCCAGCCTGAGCCACCATGCCCAGCTTGCCAAGGAAGGGCAAGGGCACTTGGAAAGCATTTAGAAAAACATCCTGAAGCCTTGTTGGAGTCTGATTGAAGAATAAGTTTGTGAACAAAAATTATTTTATTGATTTCTATGTCCCACTAGTGTAGAATGTATCCTCTGGCCACGCTGTGGCCATTGTTCTCTTGAACTGTCACCCCCTATGAGATTAGGCCATTAACTTGCTGTCTGGGCTTATGAGGCCATGCCCTTCTCCTGAATGACAGATACTTAAGTAACCACAATTAAACTCAGGGGTTCATCAAGCTCCNCCAGCTGTCCTGGAACTTGCTCTGTAGACCAGGCTGGCCTTGAACTCACAAAGATCTGCCTGCCTCTGCCTCCCAAGTGCTAGGATTAAAGGCGTCCGCCACCACGCCCAGCTCCACTTTATTTTTTGAAAAAGGAATTCTTACTGAACTTGGAGCCATTCAGCCAGCAAGCCCCAGGGACCTTCCTTGTATACCTCCCAACACTGGGATAACAGGCATTCACTGACAGAACTCAGTCCTTGCTCTTGTATAGCAAGTACTGCCAACTAAGTTATCCTACTGTTCCTTGTTGCTTTGATTTCGATATAGTCTCACTCTGTAGCCCAGGCTAGACTTGAGCTCATGGCCATCTTCTTGCCTCAGCCTCACAAGTGCTAGTATTAAACTCAGTTTGGGTTACAAATTATAATTCTCACATCAAAGTATCCAAAAAAGTGAGACCTTACCTAAAAACAAAAATGAAGTATTCCCCAAAAATTCACACAGGAGAGGAAAAACAAGCAAACAAATTAAAAAAACCCTGATCTTAAAAAAAGTAGGCTGTAGGGGCTGAAGAGATGGCTCCGTGGTTCAGAGCACTGGCTGTTTTCACAGAGGATGCAGGTTCAGTTCCCAGCACCCACATGTTTGCTAACAACTGTCCTTAACTCCAGTTCCAGGAGATTCAATGAGGTCTTCTGACCTCCTGGGGTATTGCACCACACAGATACACTTATATACATGCAGGCAATACACACATATACATAAAATTTTTTTAAAGTTTTTTTAAAATACGCTGTAGCTGAGGTGTGGTGTCACAGGCCTTCAGTCACAGCACTAGGCAGATCTCTGTGAGATTGAAGCCAGCCTGGTCTACAGAGCCAGTTGTGGCCAGCTGGGGCCACAGTGAAACCCTGCCTCAAAAAAAATTAAAAAATTTAAAAAGGGGGCCGGGCGTGGCGTGGTAGCGCACGCCTTTAATCCTAGCACTTGGGAGGCAGAGGCAGGTGGATCTTTGTGAGTTCAAGGCCAGCCTGGTCTACAGAGTGAGTTCCAGGACAGCTGGGGCTACAGGGAGACCCTGTCTCGAAAAGACTAAAAAAAAAAAAAAATTTAAAAAGGAGGCTGTTTTCCTCGAAGAGTAAAGTCTAGGGGCCGCCTTCCGCCTCGCAAGAATCAGGTCCACGAGGACAGCAGAAGAGCTTGTTAGCATGCCAGAGGCCCTGGGTTCAACTGCGGCAGGATGGAGGTGAATTAATTCTTATTTCATCAGTACATGTTAAATTATTTAATATTTCTATTGAATCTTTTCCAATACAAACAGAGAGACATAGGTATTAAAATTTGTCAAGGGCACTGAAGAGAGAGCTCAGCAGTTAAAAGCTCATACTGCTTCTGAGAGGACCCAAGTTCTATCCCTAGGATCCAGGTCAGATGCTAACAAGTACCTGTTAACTCCAGCTCCAGGGGATCCAACGCCCTCCTCTGGACTCCAAGGGCACTTGTACTCATGTGCACATACCCACACAGAGACATGCATATACATATAATTAAAACTGGGGGGTCTTTGTAGCCTAGGTTAGCCTGGAACTCTTTATGTAGCCCAGACTAGCTTCAAATCCACAATGATTGTCCTGTCTCAGTCTCCCAAGTGCTAGGATAACAGGCATGAGGAACCACCATGCCAGGCTGTTCATAACTTTTAATATTAACTGAACACAGGAACATCAAATAGTAAGTTCAAAATTACTGTCAATTCTGTATATATCTCAACCAAAATTAGTAGCAAGATTTCAAAAGAAAGTGCAAGAAATGAAAATAATCAAAAATTGACACCTTAGGGTTTTTTGTTTTGTGGGTTTTGGGTTATTATGGTTTGATTTTTATTGTTTTTTTTTTTTTTTTGAGACAGGGTCTTCTGTAGCTGCAGCTAGCCTGGAACTTGTTATATAGACCAGGCTGACCTCGATCTCACAGAGATTTGCCTACTCTGGAGTCCTAGGATTAAAGGTATGTGTCACCATGCCCAGCAAGTTAGGTAGGATTTATTAAATAGGATTTTTTAAATAGGATTTTTAAATCAATATCAAATTAATCCTATTTGGGGGGGGGCTGGGGTTTTTATGTTGGTGTTTTTGAGACAAGGTCTCCCTGTAGACCCAGCTGGCTGGCCTGGAACTCACTCTGTAGACCAGGCTAGCCTTGAACTCAGAGAGAGCCACCTGCCTCTGCCTCCCAAGTGCTGGGATTAAAGGCATGCGCCACTACACCTGACAAATTAATCCTATTTTGATTAAGTATGTAGCAACTATAGACTCAAAAAAACTCTACGGTGTCTCATCAATTTGATATTGTTGAAATAAAAATGGAGAACATTTCATATGCATTTGTCTATTTATACACCAAGCTCTTAGGTACAGAGCACCAGATCTTTTTGTTTTTCTCCTACTATTCTACCGTATATAGTAGGTACCTAATAGCCATTTATTAAACAAAACAAATGTAGCCGGGCGTGGTGGCGCACACCTTTAATCCTAGCACTCGGGAGGCAGAGGCAGGCGGATCTTTGTGAGTTCAAGGCCAGCCTGGTCTACAGAGTAAGTTCCAGGACAGCTGGGACTACAGGGAGACCCTGTCTCAAAAAGACCAAAAAAAAAAAACAAAACAAAAAAAAACCCCACCAAATGTAAAATTAAGGGAACAATGATGGGCTACAGATATAGTTCAGCATTAGAGTACTTGAGAAGCACATGTTAGGCCCTGAGTCCAAACCTTAACACTAGGGGTAGGGAATAGAGCAGCAGTTCCTAAAAGAATAAGCAAATTCAAATGAAAAGCAAAAAAAAAACTTTAATACCAAAGACAAAGAACAGAGAACCGGAGACAGAAGAGGGAAGAGGAAACCACTCTTTTTATTGTTTCAAAAACTTTTAGCTTCTATCAGGTATGGTGGCACACACCTTAAACCCAGCATACAGGAGGCAGAGGCAGGCAGAGCTCTGTGAGTTCATTATCAAGTTCCAGACCAACTGGGGCTACAGGGAGACCCTGTCTCAAAAAGAAAAAAAAAAAAGTAATTCTCAACCAGCAGTGATTTTTGTCTTCCAGGAGACATCTGGCAATGTCTAAAGACAGTTTGGGTGACTGGCACTAGAATAGGGAATGTTGCTGGTATCTGCTGCTTAACATCTATGTGTTACAGGATAGCCTCCGAGAGACGCCAGAGTCAACAATACCAAGGTTGGTAAGCCCTGTTCTAAAACTTGAACAAGTGAGGTTCTACAATCTCTTCTTTGTCAGGGAGAGGGGGTCTTTTTGAGACAGGGTCTCCCTGTAGCCCCAGCTGGCCTGGCACTATGTGGACCAGGCTAGCCTTGAACTCACAGAGCTCCATCCCCTTGCCTCTGCCTCCAGAGTGCTGGAATTAAAGGTGTATACCACCATGCCCCAAGATTCTACATTCTTAGAGCTTACATTTTGGTGGAGACAAACAAGGCAACAAACATAATTTCAGTATTTCAGTTACTGATGAAAGGTATAGAGTCTCACAGGGAAAATGGAGTGTTCTTTTAGACAGGTCTGCAGGAAGAGGGCCATGCAGATGAGCAGTTCCCCAAAGAAGTAACATCATGAGCAGAGTATTTTATGTGAACACCTGGAGGAACATCATTCAAAAAAGGTAGGGGCTGGAGAGACGTATCAGCAGTTAAGAGCACTGGCTGCTCTCACAGAGGACCTGGTTTGGTTCCCAGCACTCACATGACAGCTAACAGCCATCCAGAAGTCCAATTCCAGGTGATCCATCACCCCCTTCTGGCCTCCACAGGCACCAGACATGCACACAGTGCACATACATACATGCAGGCAAATGATCATACATATAAAAATCTTTTTAACCCCCCACAAACCAAGTTAAACGCACTGACTAGGGAACGTGTCCGATGTACTAGAGGAGCAGCAGGAAGTCTAAGATGCCTAGAGCACGAGGACAGAGGATCAAACCCAGGGCTGGATTGTTTCTAACTTTCCCTGCTTACTTATGTAAATTATGCACTTCATTAAATTCTGTTTAAATAATAAGATAAAGTATCCATGATGTCATAAAAGGAGGGGCATCCTCCCAATCCCAAAGCATCTTCCTCCAGCCAACATGCCAAGCACAGCAAAGGAGACTATATGAACCAATAGTTCCTCACCCAAGGCAAACCAGAAGCTCCGTGCGCTCACTAGGCCAGACTTCTACAACAGAATCTCTTGCTTTATGGACACCTGGAGACTTAGGTACTACTTGGAAGCCTTCCAGGGTTAAAAGTCATAGTCAGGTGTGGTGGCGCACGCCTTTAATCCTAGCACTCAGGAGGCAGAGGCAGGCGGATCTTTGTGCTAGGCCACCCTGGTCTACAGAGCGAGTTCCAGGACAGCTGGGGCCACAGGGAGACCCTGTCTCAAAAGACAAAAAAAAAAAAAAGTCATTTGATGGTAATCTGCCTGTCCACTTGCCCTTTAACTTTCTTCCTAAAAAGCAATGAAGTATGGGGAATTAGGAGCCGAGGCACAGTGTTAGGACTAAGCACCTTCAGCAGATTCCCGAAGAGTCAGGAGCTGCCTAGAGAAAGGCACACCTCTCCAGGAGACTACCCAACATCAGGAGCCAAACACATTCCAGCACTTGGGAGGTAGAGGTAGTCAGATCTCTGTGAGTTCAAGACCAGCCTGGTCTACAGAGCAAGCTCCAGGACAGCTGGTACTAAAAGGGAGACCCTGTCTCAAAAAGACCAAAAAAAAAAGAAAAGGAAAAAACAATTGCTCAGGAACTACTGTCCACACAGAATCTAGGCCAGGTAGAGAAGGCTTCCACCAATACCTTTCCAGTGTCTCTAAAATACAAAGAAACAATGAGAATAACTTTTTTTTTTAATTTTTTTATTTATTTCTGTATGTGTATGAATGTACTGTCTGCATGCAAGTCTGTGCACCTGTGTCGTGCAATGCTGCGGAGGTCAGAAGAGGGTGTCGGATTCCCCTGGAACTGGAGTTCTCCTGGAATTGGAGCTTCAGACGGTTCTCAGCCGCCATGTGGGTGCTGGGGATCGAACCCGGGTCCTCTGTAAGAGCGGTCGGCGCTCTTAACCACCGCTAAGGCATCCTCTCGCAGCCAAGAAATAACTTTCATATTATACATATTTTCTACCACTACTTCATTAAAAGATTTATATAGTTCATAACCCTCTTCTCTCAACAGAGGAGCTAATTCTGCTCTGAAACTCAATTCAGTCAAACTTACAGTGAAATAAATTTCTATCATGTGTAGAGATGGAATTAATTAAAATTCCAAGGTTATTTCATGAAGGGAAAAATTTATTCCAATTACAAGCAACTTTTTATTAAATTTTTTTATTGGGCTGGAGAGATGCCTAGCGGTTAAGAGCACTGACAGCTCTGAGAGGACCCGGGTTCGATCCCCAGCACCCACATGGCGGCCGAGAACCGTCTGTAACTCCAATTCCAGGAGAACTCCAGTTCCAGGGGAATCCGAGACCCTCTTCTGACCTCCGCGGCATTGCACGACACGGGTGCACAGACCTGCATGCAGACAGTACATTCATACACATACAAAAATAAATAAATAATAAAAAAAAATTTTTTTTAAATAAATTTTTTTATTAATTTTATTTATTTTGGTATGTGTATGAATGTACTGTCTGCATGTAGGTCTGTGCACCCGTGTCGTGCAATGCCGAGGAGGTCAGAAGAGGGTGTCAGATTCTCCTGGAACTGGAGTTCTGGAATTGGAGTTACAGATGGTTCTTAGCCACCATGTGGGTCCTCTGCAAGAGCAGTCGGTGCTCTTAACCGACAAGCAACTTTTATCACATAACTTTATGTAGCAAATCTAACTGATTCAGCAAGAAATTAGAATCACATACTCATTGTGAATATTTAAACAAAATCCTGGGACTTCAAAGAAACTAAACATGGTCTCACGTAGCTAAGGCTAGCTTTGAACTCCTATGTAGTTGAGGATGACCTCGAGTTCCTGATCCTCCTGCCCCCGCTTCCTGGGTGCTGGGATTTCAGGCAAGATCCACCACATGAAGCTGTTTTTACTCTTTAGGGCAATGACTTCTTTTTTTTTTTTTTTTTCTTTTTCTCCCTTGTAGTTGGCCAACGAATCCAGGAAGGAGGAGAGGGAGGACAGGCCTATACAGGAATGAAAAAGACAAATGGGGCGAGGGGAAGCCAGCTTAGAAGCTTCCTGTCAGTTTCAGACTAACCCCTTCATGTACATTAATTCCTTCTAGTTCTTCCTAAAGGTTCCTCTTCCTCCAAAAAAACAATCTTCCTGCTTCTTCTCAACCAAGAAGTGTTCTACGGCATTCTCCTTTTGATATGGCCTCTTGCAAATGGCCAGATCTAGTAGCAGATTTACCACAGAGTAGGAGGAGGAGGTTAGGACAGCCTTTCTTGGTAAGAGGCAGTGGCAGCACCACAAGGTTGACCTGAAGCTGGCAGCAGAGATGGAGCCTATAGTCCTTTGTGGTCCCTCCCCCGAAGAGAAGAGGTAAAGCAACCCAATCCCAGTTCTATGGAGACCTTCAATTGAGGTCAATGACTTTTCATTGTTACAAGAAATACAAAAAAGGGGGCTGGAGAGATAGCCTAGCGGTTAAGAGCGCCGAATGCTCTTGCAGAGGACCCGGGTTCGATCCCCAGCACCCACATGGAGGCTGAGAACCGTCTGTAACTCCAATTCCAGGAGAACTCCAGTTCCAGGGGAATCCGACGCCCTCTTCTGACCTCCACAGCATTGCACGACATGGGTGCACAGACCTCCACGCAGACAATACATTCATACACATAAATAAATAAATAAATAAAATTAAATTAAAAATTAAAAAAAAAAAAAAAACAAACACGAAGTACAAAAGGCCAAGCATGGTGGCACACGCCTTTAATCCCAGCACTGAGGGAGGCAGAGGCAAGTAGATCTCTGTGAGTTCAAGGCCAGCCTGGTCTACAGAGCAAGCTCCAGCCCAGCTGGGACTAAAGGGAGACCCTGTCTCAAAAAGACCTAAAATAAATAAATAAGTAAACAAACAGACAAGAAGCACAAAAAGCTAAGCATGCATAAGACACCTGTAATCCCAGCGCCTGGGAGGCAGAGGCAGGAAGGTCTCAAGTTTGTGGCCAGGTAGGTTACATAGCAAGACCCTACCTCAAAATAGCAAAATATAAGGACATGGTCCAATCGAGCAGCTTTTTTTCCCCAAGAAGGAGCTTTCTCCGCTTGTTCCAGATTAGTTTTTTAAATATTTTACTTATTTGGGGGACTGGAGACAAGGCCTAGCAGTTAAGAGCACCGACTGCTCTTGCAGAGGACCAGGGCTCGATCCCCAGCACCCACATGGCGGCTGAGAACAGTCCCTAACTCCGATTCTAGGAGAACTCCACTTCCAGGGGAATCCAACGCCCTCTTCTGACCTCCGCGGCATTGCACGACACGGGTACACAGATCTACATGCAGACAGTACATTCATACACATAAAATAAATAAAAATTAAAAGTAAAAAAAATATTTTACTTATTTTTATTTTATGTGGAAGAGTCTACTGCCCCCACATATGTAGGTCTACCCATGTCTGCAGTGTCCACGGAGGTCAGAAGAATGAGACAGTGCAGTTATAGACAGATGGCCATATATATATATATATATATATATATATATATATATACATAATTTTATCAACATAATAATTTGTTCCAGAGTTCTTGGTCCATTTATGCTTCTGGAAAAAAAACTGGGTATTTACAATGGAAACTTATTTCTCAGGAATCTGGGGGTTGGGAGGTCCAGTATCAAGCATATTGGTGTGCAGTGAGGTCCCCTCTCATTGGCTCATAGATGTTTTCCTGTTTCTTTCTTGGAAGAAAAGACCACCTAACTCACTCACATATCTTTCATAATGCCACCAGTCCAATAATTTCTGCCCATTCTTCTGGCATCCTCATGTCTCAAAGACCCTACATCCTTACTCCTTAACTTGGGGTTAGGCATTTAGCATTCAAATTTATGCCAAGTAAAGCCACAGTGTGATTCATAATTGTTTAACATTATTTCTTGGTATGATATTCCTTCTCAGGTTTTGGTTTAGATTTTTGTTTATTTTATACTCATGAATATTTTGCCAGAGCTCCTAACTGTAGATCTATCTCTCGAGCCCCTGTTATTCATTTCTGATGCTATGAAATTTAGAATTTTTCTTAATTTTATTCTCAAATTATTGATTTTTAAATACAGAAATGCTACTTTTATGTTTTAGCTTTATATTCTAAAACTTAGACAAGCTTTCATGTCAATTCCAATAGTCTTTCCTTTTAGTAGCTCTTTCAGGATATTTTATGCAGAGTTTGATATCTGCAAATGAACACAATTTTGCTGCTTCCTGTCCAACTGTAAAGCCATGTATTTTATTTTATTACATGTATACATTTTCCAGAATACAGGACAATGTTGAATAAAAATGTAATAAAATCTTATCATATTCTTGATCTTAAAAGTAAGCATTCAGTCTTTCTCCATTAAGTTTGGCAGTGCGTTGCAATTTTCACAAATGGGTTTTATCAATATGAGGAATCAAACTGCTATCTGAACTTGTTGAATTTTCTTATGAAGTACAGCAAATTTTGCTGGATGTATTTTCTTTACTTGAGATATTCATGTGATTTTGATTTTTTTTCTACCACCATCATTTATTTTGAATCTAAAACCAATGTACATTGCTGGGAAAATATTTGGTCAATAATAAGGGCATATGTCACTAGATATACTCCACTCATATTCTCTTTGGTGTGTTTCTGCCTATTATTGTAACACATTTTCTTTCTTTTGATACCTTGGCTTTGGGTCCTACATAATATTGTCTTATAGCATGCATTAAGTATTCACTGCCCCGATAGCTTTTGGAAGAATATGTGAAGAACTATTAATATTTTCTTTTTTAATATACATAATATTCAAATTTTAGATTTTTTCTGTGTATTCTTTAAAGACTTATTTACCTTTATTTTATGTGATTAATATTTTGCTAAGATGTGTGTGTGTGTGTGTGTGTGTGTGACTTAGTGTGCCTGTAACCCACAGATGCCAGAAGAGATTGTTGCTTTCCTTGGTATTGGTGTTACACATATTGTTAATCATCATATAAATGCTAGAAAATAGATCCAGATCCTCTGCAATGCAGCTAGTGCTCTCAACCACTGATCCATCTCTCCAGCCTTTTTTTTTTTTAAGGGATTCTACAATACAATGACACAGTTGTTTGCAGATAGCATTGATGTCACTCATTATGTCATACAATCAGGTAACTGGTGCATTTTGCAAGTATCTATGTCCAAATTTTGAACAACCCAAGGTTCCCATAGACCAGTTGGAGAAGCTTGTATGCCCAGTCATGTTGATCAATCAGGAGTCCAGACTATATTCCTGTAGTCTCATGATTCACCCCTATCTCTCCACAGCCCTTACAATCTACCACTCCTCCTCTTCCACAGTTTGTTCCCTGGGCTTTGGGAAAGGGGCACAAGTGGGTGAGAAGAAAACAGTCTAATTTCTTTGGAGTTGTCATTTTGGACTCCAGGCTGTTCAGTTTGTTTCCCTTCATGGATTGACAGCTTTCCCAGTGATACCCCTTTTAGTCATATTAACAAAGCACAATCTATTGGATGTACAGGCGTTTAAGCAGTACCAATTATTATGTCAAGCTAAGCTGTGAGCATAGACACAGATGCTTGGATGGCATGCTAATCTGCAAACTGTGGTTTCTCTATAAAGGGTGACAAGTTCTTACTGTGGCTCACAACATCGCCCAACCACCAGAAGACACAAGCTTGTGGCATCTGCTGTGAGTTATTCCTCCAAGGAGAGTGCTAATAACCAAATAGATTTGGGATATATAGAGACACTTGGCTGCCACTGTTGCACAGTATCT
>VZQC01005745.1:1032710-1111329 GCA_009823505.1 Rhizomys pruinosus
TTTCCCATCGCGGGGACTCACTTACCGAAAGACCGATTGGCCCCAGCGTATTGCTAGCCGTTAGGGTCTCGGGGGGGCCTTCGAGCCCCACGTTGGTGCGCCAGATGCGGGGTCATAGAGAGGTGGTGGCAAAGCCACCCTCTCCAGTTTCCTCACCGCTGAAGAAGTCTTCACTCCGTCGGCCGACGACGCGAGTGGGGCTGGGGAGAGTAAGGTGCGCTGCGAACCGAAAGCAACCACGGCAGGCGAGTCAGAGTCAAGGTGTTACAGCTCAAACAACTCACTTTATTGCAGGTTCACAGAGGCTTATAAAGCCGTGCAGGCTTCCCTACTGGCCCTAATTGTCCTTTAGGAGGCTTAATTTACAAGTCCCTAATTGATCCAATCCCTTCCCTGCCTAGCATAGTCCCTAATTACATATTAGTATGTGGATAGCTCCTTCTTGCTCGATGGGCGGGGGGAGTTCGCGAAACCTTAGCACAGGCTTCCTTTGTCCTTCAGGCCTATCTTTTTGGCTATTCCATGCCGTCAGAGTTGTCTTTTGTACAGTCAAGAGGTAGGGGTTTATTTATTCTTCTACAAGTGGTGATCCAGTTTTGCAACACCACAATTTGTTGAAGATGCTGTCTTTTCTCCATTGTGTCTTCTTGGCTCCCTTGTCAAATATGAGATGGCTGAAATTGTATGTGCTCAAGTTTGGGTTTTCAGTTTTGTTCCATTTTCAACAGGTCTGTTTTGTGCAGTACCGGCTGTTTTTATGACTATAGCCCTGTAGAATAGTTTGAAGTCTGGTATAGAGATGACAGAGCTGCATCTGTCTGGGAGCTGGGTCTTCTGCAAGAGTGGCCTCTTAACCGCTGAGCCATTGCTCCAGCTCTCCTAGATTAGTTTTTAAAACCCCTAAAAAAACTAAAATTTGACTTGCCGCCGACAGCCATACCACTCCTGGGTATAAGTACCACTCTTAAGACTTTACGCCACCTACAGAGATACATGCACGGCCATGTTTATTGCAGCTCTTCTCTCAAATAGCAAGGAGCTGGAACCAACCTAAATGCCCCTAACTGATGAGTGGATAGAGAAAAATGTGGTACATCTACACAATGGAGTTCTATGCAGCAGTAAAGAAGAACGACATCAGAGTTTTGCAGAAAATGGCTGGAGCTAGAGGCATCATGCTGAGGAAGTAATACAGTCCCAGAAAAACAAACGACGAATGGTACCCTCATCTGTGGATGCTAGTGCCAATTACCCAGTTGTATTTCTTGTGTAGGGCCCCCTGAGCTTTTGTACAAAGCAGTTGGGCATAATGCATTTTGGAAACAACAACAACAACAACAGAAAAGACTGCATCAAAGAACTGACTGAAACAGTGAACTTCTGCTCAAAACAGTCAACTTCCCCATGGAAAATATTGAGAAAGACTAAGAGATGGAAAGCATGTTTGGCAGAATGCATGAGCTCAGGCAGGGTGGGGGAATGAGCGGGAACACAGGTCTAGATTTGTCAAAAATAAATAAATAAATAAATTTATGTAAAAAAAAAAACAAAAAAAACTAAATTTGAAAGTCTTATTTCTTCATGTACTACTGTATGTGGTAACTATGAGAGGTTATTCCCAGACAGGGAAACCCAGAAGCCAAGACTTCTCATTTAAATGATGACAAACAAATCAATGAGAAGTCAATGCTCATGTTTTATTAAATAACCATAGCTGCAAAAAACAGCTTCATTAAAAAGATGGCTTAAAATAACTAATGCAAAAGAAACTGTAAATTAAATGTCTGAAATCACCCAAAACTGAGAACAGGGAATGACCTCACCAAACACCTCCAGCCCTGCCCAGGCACCCCTCCACTCAAGGCAACAAGACACAGTATTTTCTGCCTGGCACACATAAGCCCTTGGATTTGGTCCCCAGCAAAACACACACACACACACACACACACACACCATACACACCCAAAAATAAAAAATTTTTCAAAAGAAGAGGCCTATGGATGTGGCTCAGTGGTAGAGCATGCCCTTAGCCTGCACCACCTCTTGTCTGAGTTCAATCCCAAGTATAAAGTAAATAAAATACACAAAACACCTTACAGCTTTTTCAAATCCACTCAACACCAGAGTCAACATGACTTCTTCAGGCTGTATTTAACAGCCACAGGGATTTTCAAGAACTGGTAACTATGGGATTACACTTGGCCTCTGCAACACTAACTACAAGTACTATTTAGCTCCTGACCTCCAAGCAATTCACAGCAACCAAAGACTAGCTGCAAATACGTTTCCAGATGTTCTGCTATTAGTAAAAGATACAGCTGTTTTCTTCTCTAAGCCTAAGGATATATCACATAAAGAGAAGAGAATGTACCCTTCATATAGTCACAGTTAAAAACAAACTTCAAAGCCAGGCTTGGTGGCACATGCCGTAATCCTAGCACTTGGGAGGTGGAGGCAGGAGGATTGGGAGTTTGAAAACAGCCAGAGCTATATGAGACCCTGCCTCCAAAAACAAAAATAAAAATAAAGCCAAAGTCAGGTGGCACATGCCTTACAGCACTCAGGAGGCAGAGGCAGGCGGATCTCTGTGAGTTCAAGGCCAGTCTGGTCTACATAGTGAGCTCCAGGACAGCTGGGACTAAGGGGAGCCTGTCTCAAAAGTCCAAAAAAAAAAAAAAAGCAACTTCAAAATCTCAGTACATTTTCATTCTAAAAAGATGCTGTAAACCAAGGCAGGGTCTGGAGAGATGGCTCATTGGTTAAGAGCACTGGTAGCACCCACATGGTAGATAATGAGTGTCTATAACTCCAGTTCCAGGGGATCCAACACCCTCTTCTGACCTCCGAGGGCACTGCACAATGGGGGTGTACCTACCTACATACAGGAATTACACTCATACACATAAAATAATAAAATAGCTGGGTGTGGTGGTGCATGCCTTTAATCCTAGCACTCAGGAGGCACAGGCAGGTGGATCTTTGTGAGTTCAAGGCCAGCCTTGTCTACAGAGTGAGTTCCAGGACAGCTGGGGCTACAGGGAGACCCTGTCTCAAAAAAAGACAAAAAATAATAATAATAAAATAAGCTGGGCATGGTAGCACATGCCTTTAATCCCAGCACTCCAGAGGCAGAGGCAGGTGGATCTCTGTGAGTTCAAAGCGAGCCTGGTCTACACAGCGAGTTCCAGGCCAGATGGGGCTACAGGGAAACCCTGTCTCAAAAAAAGCCGCAAATAATAATTTTTTAATGTATATGAGTGTATTGCCTGCATGCATGTAAGTGCACCCATGTTATACAATGCCTCCAGAATTCAGACGAGGGTGACGGATCCCCTAGAACTGGAGCTAAAGACAGTTGTTAGCTGCCTTGTGGGTGCTGGGAATTGCATTCAGGTCCTTTCCAAGAGCAGCCAGTACTCTTAACCACTGAGCCATCTCTCCAGCTCCAATATAAAATATTTTTAAAAATCCAAGGCAGATAAATTACATGTGTTTTCAAGGACTACATCCATATTCTATTTCACCAGACACATTAACAAATTCCTGGATTTAGGGGGCTGGAGAGATGGCCTAGGGTTAAGAGCACCAACCGCTCTTGCAGAGGACCCGGGTTCAATCCCCAGTACCCACATGGCGGCCGAGAACCGTCTGAAACTCCAGTTCCAGGAGAACTCCAGTTCCAGGGGAATCTGACACCCTCTTCTGACCTCCGCGGCATTGCATGACACAGGTGCACAAACCTGCATGCAGACAGTACATTCATACACATACAGAAATAAAACAAAATCTATATATAATATATATATATAATTATATAATATATATATATATATATATAAAAATAAAATTCCTGGATTTAGATGGCAAAATGATAGGGTAGCTCAATGTTCATAATTAATATTTCCTCACAGACACATCCCAGGAACCAGGGGGCTTAGAGATTTGATGAGAAGAATGGAGTCACACAGCCTACCTTACCATCAACAGCATTTAATACTAGGGAAGTCCAGATTAGGACTGACTTACTTAGCCCCTTTACTTAAGAATCAGCTGAATAAATCCCTAAGTACACTCAAAAAAGAAAAAAATACCAGGGAAGAGAGGAGTTAATCAGATAAAAGACACATATTCTAATATAGAAATCCAGACAAAAGCTAGACAAACCAAAACAGTGTCTGAATATAAAAGCAATCTTAGGGGAATCCTAAGATGTTGCCATAGAAACACAAGATGGCAGTCATGGTTTAGAAAGAACTCTTCTAGCCGGACATGGTGGCACATGCCTTTAATCCTAGCACTTGGGAAGCAGAGGCAGGCAGATCTTTGCGAGTTCAAGCCCAGCCTGGTCTACAGAGTGAGTTCCAGGACAGCCGGGCTACAGGGAGGCCCTGTCTCGAAAAGACCAAAAAAAAAAGAACTCTTCTAAATCCCAAACTTATCTGAAGGTAAGATACATTTTAACACATTTGTTTAAAAGCAAACTCAGGGGCTGGAGAGATGGCCTAGCGGTTGGGAGCGCCAGCTGCTCTTGCAGAGGACCCGGGTTCGATCCCCAGCACCCACATGGTGGCTGAGAACCGTCTTTGACTCCAGTCCCAGGGGAATCCGACACCCTCTTCTGACCTCTGCAGCACTGCACAACACAGGTGCACAGACCTACATGCAGACAGTACATTCATACACATAAAAAATAAATAAAAATTTAAAAAAAATTAAAAAAATAAAAAGCAAACTCAAAGCCTGGCGTGGTGCGCACGCCTTTAATCCCAGCACTTGGAAGGCAGAGGCAAGCGGATCTCTGTGAGTTCAAGGCCAGCCTGGTCTACAGAGTGAGTTCCAGGACAGCTGGAGCTACAGGGAGACCCTGTCTCGAAAAGACCAAAAAAGGGGCTGGAGAGATAGCCTAGCAGTTAAGAGCACTGACTGCTCTTGCAGAGGACCCGGGCTCGATCCCCAGCACCCACATGGCGGCTGAGAACTTTCTGTAACTCCAATTCCAGGAGAACTCCAGTTCCAGGGGAATCTGAGACCCTCTTCTGACCTCCGCGGCATTGCACGACACGGTGCACAAACCTACATGCAGACAGTACATTCATACACATACAAAAAAATAAATAAATTTTTTTTTTAAAATGACCAAAAAAAAAAAAAAAAAGCAGGGTTGGAGAGATGGCCTAGCAGTTGAGAGCGCCGACCGCTCTTACAGAGGATCCGGGTTCGATCCCCAGCACCCACATGGCAGCCGAGAGCCGTCTGAGGCTCCAATTCCAGGAGAACTCCAGTTCCAGGGGAGTCCGACACCCTCTTCTGACCTCCGCAGCGTTGCACATCACGGGTGCACAGACCTGCATGCAGACAGTACATTCATACACATATGGAAATAAAGAAAATTAAAAAAAAAAAAAAAAGCAAACTCAACACAAAAAAATCCCTAGGCCTTAATCCAAACCTACTAAAATCAGGAATTTCTACTGAACTGGTAGTATGGTCAGTTTGCCAGCTTACCCTAAACAGTGCCCAAAAACTTGAGGGGCCAGTGACCCACACTCAGGGGACTTTAGAGCCTCATTCTTGGGAACAGCCAAAATTACCAAACATCTGAAGAAATCCTGATATGAAAATGCAAACTAAATGAGCAAAATGGACTTTGTGATAATATGCAAAAATGTGTCTGTGTATGTGTGTGTGCGCCCGCGCACATACACACATGCACATATAATTCAGAGAATAAAAACAGCTCTTGGAATTTAAAAAACATATAGGAGAAATTTAAAAACAATATACAGAGCCAATAAGATGTTTTAATGGGTAAACACCACTGCCACCAAGGCTGATAACCAGAGTGTGATCCCACAAGTTGTCCTCTGATTTCCATATACACTCACACCAAGTCACATGTTCACCACAAACACACACATGTAAATATATGTAATACAATTTTTCTTAATAAAAAATATTCCGGGCGTCATGGTGCATGCCTTTAATCCCAGCTCTTGGGAGGCATAAGCAGGCAGATCTCCTATGAGTTCAAGGCCAGCCTGGTCTACATAGCGAGTTCCAGGCCAGCTTGGGCTACAGGGAGACCCTGTCTCAAAAAGAGACTTGGAAAAAAAAAAAAACTTAAGAAAATGTCCTAAAACTCCAATGAAAGATAAACATTAAAAACTAGTGAAGGGCTGGAGAGATGGTCCAGAGGTTAAGACTGCTTCCTGCTCTTTCAGAGACCTGAGTTTAGTTCCTAGCACACACACTGGGTGGCTCACAACTGCTCTAGCTTCAGGGGACCTGACACCCTATTCTGGCCTCTGTAGGCACCCATACATGGCATACTCTCACAAAGACACATATATGAGTAAAATAAAACAACTGGTGAGGGAAACTAGGCATGGACATGCACACCTTTAATCCCAGCACCAGAGATGGAGCAAGAGGATCTCAGCGAATTTGAGGCCAGCATGATACACACAGCAAATTCCAGTCCAGAGTAGACTACACAGTGAGACAGTCTCAAAAAAAAAAAAAGTATGGGGGGATCCCAAAAGGCTCAGCAGCAAGTAAGGGTACTTGCTTCCCAGCCTGAGTTGAATTCATGGGCGCCACAAGTAGGAGAGAGCTGACTACCGTATAACGTCCTCTCATCTCTGACTATGGGCCATAGCATGTGTACACATACACTCATCAGATAAATAATTGTAATAAAAAAACCTGTAAATTTTTTAATTTAATTTTATTTTATATGCATGAGTGCTATATATCCTACCAAAAACTAAGGGCATGCAAGATAGCTCAGTGGTTAAAGTGCTTGCCACACAAGCCTAAGAACCTGAGTTAGATCCCTGGAACCCATACAAAGGTGGAAGGAAAGAACCCATGACACAAAGTTGTCCTCTAACCTCCACACACACAGAGACAAGAGACAGAGACACAGCACACAGACACACACACAGACACACAGGCACATAAAGAATTATAAAGTAAAATAAATTAAAAGTACACTAAGGGCTAGAGAGATTGGCTCACCAGTTAAGAGCACTGGCTGCTCTTGCAGAGGACCTGGGTTCAATTCCCAGCACCCACATGTGGCTAACAACTTTCTGTAACTCCAGTTCCAAGGGGTCCAACTCCCTCTCTGGCCTGTGGGCATCACATGACATGGGTGCACTTATATGCATATAGGAAGAACACTCATACACATAAATCATCAAATATAAAATAAATTTTAATATCTTAATTAAAAGTACACTAGCCTTTAATCCCAGCACTCAGGAGGCAGAGGCAGGCAGATCTCTGTGAGTTCAAGGTCAGCTCGGTCTAACTGAGTTCCAGGACAGCTGGAGCTACAGGGAGACCCTGTCTTAAAAAGACCAACAAAAACAGTACACTAGCACCTGTGTATTTGATTTAAATCTAATGGAATCAGGCTGCCCAATGTGACCTGAATCTCTGCCACAGACTGGGTGTAACCACAAAGCAATCACTGACCTCCGAACTTACTTTAAAAGGAGGCCAAATATGTGAGCAACTTCCAGGCCACTCAAAGAAATCATGGGGTGTGGTAGCACCCAATCACAGTCCCAGCTATTCGGGATGGCTTAAGCCTAGGAATTTTAGGCCAGCACAGACAACACACAAGATAGCTCTTTAACAAATAAAAATTAAAAATGGATGCAAAGGAAGCACAAAAAAAAGGATAAGCTGATTGTGTTAGTAGATGGCTATGATCCCAGCACTCAGGAAGCTGAGGCAGGAGGGTCTCAAGATTGAGGATTATCTTGGACACATAGAAGTGTCTGTCTCAAAAAAAAGGGACAAATCTTTTTTTTTTTGTATGTGTATGAATGTACTGTCTGCATGCAGGTCTGTGCACCCGTGTCGTGCAATGCCACGGAGGTCAGAAGAGGGTCTCGGATTCCCCTGGAATTGGAGTTACAGACAGTTCTTAGCCGCCATGTGGGTGCTGGGGATCGAACCCGGGGGTCCTCTGCAAGAGCAGTCGGTGCTCTCAACCACTAGGCTGTCTCTCCAGCCCCCTAAAAGGGACAAATCTTAATGCTTACTTTACCACTTTTGAGGTCTTGTTTTCAGTTTAAGGCTACTACCAAAAACTAATCATCATTTGTTGTCAACATATCTTTAGATGGTCTAACAAACTGTTAATTAGATTTTATTACAAGGCTGGCTGAATCCTAGACACTGATGGCAAAAAAAAGACTATCCTCACTGCAAGCGGACCTTGTCTCTACACCTCCAATCTCTGAGAACATCTGTCATGGGCACACCCCAAGTACAAAGCAGAAAAGCTCATACAGAGAAAACTAAGCAAAGAAAAGTCCCTGATGCCAGCCTCCATTAAGAAAAGGCCTGAAAGAAATATAAGCAGATGCTCCATGAAATGCTGATCCAGACTTCACATGGAGAGGTGTCATGCCTCATTTCAAAGATAATACAGTAAGTCCCACTCAGCACAGATAATCTAATAACAAAGCTGTGATTTTCATTGCTCGAGTCTCTTCTCTCATTCTTAATATCCTTAAGCTACCAGAAACACAGATGATTCTTCTTGAAATGCTAGAAAAACTTGCACATTTTCATTCCTTGATCACTACTGATAGGCTGCTAAGTCAAGAGTCTATGTTATGAAAGCAGGGCAAGCTGATCCAATTACGTAAGAAAAGTACTACATCAAAGAGGACCATCTGGGCTTTGAATGCTATGATTTCTTAACAAGTCAATGCACCTAGAGATACAAATGCTTTTCCAGTGTTATGATGGTCCTAGATAAAAAGCTTTCATATATTCTGGCCCTTGGGATACTGATTCACTTACATGCCCAACAAGACTTATGCATCCTGCTAAGAAATATGACCTACATGATGGGTCTGACAGAATACTATAATAATATGACCTACATGATGGGTATGACAGAATATTATAATAACCAGTTCAGAAGAACATATGTATTCTCTGCCTGGCCCCAAGATTCCCAAACCCGGCCAAAATTCCTTAGAAGTAAATATTTTTTTACCTCCTTAATAGCAAAATAGCAATCCCATCATCCCCCATAATCTAAAATAATCTAAGGATCTAAGGACTTCTCCCCAACAATCTTTTTTTTTTCTGTCTTTTTGAGACAGGGTCTCCCTTTAGTCCCAGCTGGCCTGGAGTTAAAAAAAGAAAGTCAAGACTAAAAGACACATTTTATTACAGAAAATTCTTATGGAAAATATTGTAAATACAGCATCATATTTCGTTATGGTAGAGACCACTTCAGCATCAACAGCAGTAAACTAGTATTTGCAGAAAGAACTGCCTGAAAAATTTTCCTAGCGCTCAAAATTCGCTGAAGTTGGAGCTTGGGGTACAGCTCAAAGGCAGAGTACTTGCCTAGGCTACTTGAGGCCCTGGGTTTGTTTGTTCAATTAATTAATTAACTAAAGCATGTACTCTTGTATAGCCTGCCTTCTACCCGTCTGCTTCTTACCAGCCTGCGGGGCTTACTTTCCATCATCCTTCAATATGTCCTTTCCTTCCTTAAGACCTTCACCTAAGCCATTTCTTACACCTGAATTAGTCTCTTTCACCCTCAGCCTTCACTTTGAAAGTCAATTCCCCTAAGATCTCCCCTGACCCCCTTCTATCAACAGCCTGGGCTTCCCAACAACTGTCGGTACAGGATGAACAGCAACAGTGGCTAATCGTTCCTTTAATGGCAGTTTTGCCCACTAGATACTGTCAAGAAGGCAGAAGCTGAGCCAATGTTCCCTGCTGTATCCCTAATATCCAACGCAATGTTTGGCACACACTGGGACACACTGGGACAGAAGGGAGAACATCCTTATTTCCCATGAACTTCAGATTACATAAGAGCAATAGGAAAAAAAAATTTTATTTATTTATTTTAATTTAAAAAAAATTTTTTAAGCTGACTTTGGTAAAACTGGGCATGATGGAACCTTTAATCCCAGCACTCAGGAAACAGAGGCAAGCAGCTCTTTTCTGTGAGTTCAAGAACAGCCTAGTCTACATAGTGAGTTCAGGGACAGCTGGGACTACAGGGAGACCCTGTCTCAAACAGATGGAAAAAACATAAAACAACAGCAACAACAACAACAGAAAAACCAAAGGGCTAGAGACATGGCTCAGCAATTAAGAGCACTTGCTGTTTTTCCAAAGGACCTGTGATCAATACCAGCCTCACAATGAACTGTAACTCCAGCTCCAGGGGGGTCCGACACCTACTGACAGCTTGTCTACCCCCTCACACATAAATAAATAATCTAAAAGAGCAAAACTGGCCAGGCATGGTGGCACACGCCTTTAATCCTAGCACTCCGGAGGCAGAGGCAGGCGGATCTTTGTGAGTTCAAGGCCAGCCTTGTCTACAGAGTGAGTTCAAGTTCCAGAACAGCTGGGGCTACAGGGAGACCCTGTCTCAAAAAGACTAAAAAAACAAAAAAACAAACAAACAAACAAAAAAAAAACACTATGCCGCCCTTGTTTAAAAAAAAAAAAAGTAGTCTCAAGCTAGAAAAAACAGCTCATGGTTAAGAGCACTTATAGGTCCTTTAGCAGGGTGTGGTTGTGCACACCTCTAATCTTAGCACTTGGGAGGCAGAGGCAGGTGGATCTCTGTAAATTCAAGGCCAGCCTGGTCTACATAGCAAGTTCCAGGACAGCTGGGTCTACAGGAGACCCTGTCCTGTCTTGAAAAGACAAAAAAAAACAAACAAAAAAAGAGCACTTTGGTTCCCAGCACCCACATGGGGTGGTTCACAACCACCTGTAATTCCAGCTCCAGGGATCAATACCTTATTCTGGGTTCCAAGAACACTCACACCCAGGAGCACATGCATGCACACGTGCACGTGCACGCGCACGCGCGCGCGCGCGCGCACACACACACGCGCGCACGCACACATAATTAAAAATAATAAGATAGGCTGGGCATGGTGGCTCATGTTTTTAATCCTAGCACTTGGGAGGCAGAGGCAGGCAGATCTTTGTGAGTTTAAGGCCAGCCTGGTCTACAGAATGAGTTCCAGGATAGCTGGGGCTACAGGGAGACCCTGTCTCAAAAAAAAAAGAGACTAAAGTAAATAAATAAATAAATAAATAAATAAATAAATAAATAGCTTAGCCCCTAGAAAGATGAACAGGTGAGCTGGGGGAATGGCAAGGGAAAAGAACACTGTACTGCACGCTTTCCTTTTTTTCTTCAGTGCTGGAGATGGAAATACAGGCTCCTTGTACATGTTAGGCAAACGCTTCACCACTGAGCTACATCTGGGTCTTGCCATTTTGCTCAAGCTGACCAGCTCACCACATAGCTCATGCTGGCCTTAAACTCTTAACCCTTCTGCCTCTGGAATGCTCATAGTATAGCCAATATGCTCAGCTTTCTCTTTTCCTCTATTTGAATTTTGTACTATCTATTTAAGATATATTTTGCTTTTTTTTTTTGAGACAAGCTTTCCCTCAGCCGGCCTAGAACTCACTATGTAGACCAGGCTGGCCTTGAACTCAAGAGAGATATACCTGTCTCTGCCTCCTGAGTGCTGGGATTAAAGATTTATTTTTTTTTTAGTCATGTGGTATATTTATGTGTCTGTGTAAGTATATGCCATGTAGAATAGGTCACCATGGAGGTCAGAAGAGAGCAACAGATCCCCTGCAGCTGGCATAATGGCAGTTCTGAGCAGCCTGGAATCTAAACTTGGGTCGTCTGGAAGAGCAGGGCATGCTCTTAACCCCTGAGCCATCTCTCTAGCTCCTCATCTTTATTTCTAAGATAGTGAGAACATAAGTATGTTATATACCTGGATCTTACATGACAAGCATCCTGCGTATCAGGAGGGCAGAAGTGAAAAGAAAAACTCACACAAAAATTTCATATGTTAGTCCAAACTAAGATTCTTTGTATTTTTAAAAATTTATTCATTTATTTGTGCATATAAGGGAGGGTTGGGGGTAAAGGAAGGAGAAGGCACGTGAAGTCAGAGGACAACTCTCGGGAGATGGGATCTAAGTCAGGACATCAGGCATGCTGCAGGAGCCTTCACATTCGGAGCCATCTTGTTGGCCCTGTTTGTACCACTTTAGAACAATATTAAAAGTCAGGCATGGTGGCTCACACTGATAGTCCCAGCACTTGGAAGGCTGAGGCAGTAGGACTGTTATGGATTCCAGAACTGCCTGGGCTACAGAGCAAGAATATGTAAAAAATCATAAGGGCACCATTGAGATGGGTCAACAGGTAAAGGGACCTGCTGCTAGATGATGCACGCCTGATGACCCAAGTTTGATCCCTGGAGCCCACATAAATGTAAATGTACAAGGAGAAAGGCTAGAGAGACAGCTCAGCAGTTAAAAGCCCTGACTGTTTTTGGGGAGCTGGAGAGATAGCCTAGCGGTTGAGAGCACCAACTGCTCTTACAGAGGACCCGGGTTCGATCCCCAGCACCCACATGGCGGCTAAGAACCATCTGTAACTCCAATTCCAGAACTCCAGTTCCAGGGGAATCCAAGACCCTCTTCTGACCTCCACAGCACTGCACGACACGGGTGTACAAACCTACATGCAGACAGTACACTCATACACATACAAAAAAATATATATATAATAATAAAAAAAAGCACTGACTGTTTTTGCAGAAGAGCCGGGATCTGTTCCCAGTACCCACGTGGCAGCTCACAACTATCTGTAAGTCCATTTCCAAGGGACCTGGTGTCCTCTTCTGGTCTTAGCAGGCACTATATGCATGTGGTACACTTCTATGCATGCAAAAAAACACCCATAACACATAAAATAAAAGTACAAGAAAAAAGAAATTTACCATAAAAAGAGAAAACTGACTCCATAAAGTTGTTCTCAGACTTCCACACAGTGAGATGACTACTCACCTCAATTACACACACAATTTTTTTTAATTTTATTATCTTTATTTTGTGTATTAGTTTATTGCCTACATGTAAATGCACCCATGTCATACAATGCCTCAGAAGAGGATGTCAGATTCACCAGAAACTGGAGTTATAGACAGTTGTTAGCTGCCATGTAGGGCTGAGAATAAAACCTGGGTCCTGTGCAAGAGCAGCCAGTGCTCTTTAACTGCTGAGCCATCTCTCTGGGCCAAAAATAAAAAAAAATCTTTAAACTCATATGAAGGGGGAAGAAATCTACCACACTTCTTAGACATACAGATTTACCAAACTTTAAGACACTTTTTAATAAAGAAAAAACTGAAACAACATTAAATATAGCTCATATACGTTACCATAATCAAATTCAAAGCCCTGGACCAGAGTCAAAAATCTTTGTATATACACCTGCTAGGGTTTTTCCCCCCTTCTTTTAGGGTAGGAAGAGGGGTCCTGGGACCCTACCCCACAGCCTCGGGCATGTTAAGACAAGTGCCTACCACTAACCCGCATCCCCAGCCACCCTGCCAGGTTTTCAAATATGAATATTCAAAATAGAATACTCAGGGGCTAACAAGATGGCCCAGTGGGTAAAGGCACTTGCTGCATAGGCCTAGCAATCTGAGTTCAATCCCTCAAACTCACATAAAGCTGGAAGGACAGAACCAACTGCAGAAAGTTGTCCTCTGACCCTCACACTACACACAGACACATAGACATACACACACACACCATACATCCACACAATAAATAAATAAATAAATAAATAAATAAATAAAGGCTCTTGGACTAATGATGGCAAGAGAAGCATTTCAAAGCCAACAAGGGAATTCATTTTAGGGTTATCTCCAATGTTATCAGGTCTACTGTCAAATATTCCAAGAAAACATCTTCATAATCCTTCACAAGATCAGAAATGTTATCTTCATCTACTTATCCCCTGAAAAACAAATTTTTTTTAAGAACACAGTCTCAGAGAGCCTAAACAGCAAGTCAGGAGCCAATCTGTGCTATTTGATACCTTCTATGCCTCCTCCAAATCCTTTTGCTTGCTGAGCCAAAACTCTTTTTTTTTTTTTTTTGTCTTTTCGAGACAAGGTCTCCCTGTAGCCCCAGCTGTCCTGGAACTCACTCTGTAGACCAGGCTGGCCTTGAACTCACAAAGATCCGCCTGCCTCTGCCTCCTGAGTGCTAGGATTAAAGGCGTGCGCCACCACGCCCGGCGAGCCAAAACTCTTAAGAGATATTAAGACTTACACAAATATCAACAAGCCTATCAACAGTTTTTTTTTTCTCTACTAACATCATGAAGTTCCATTAGATCCACACCCCCACTTGTTTATTTTAAGACAGGGTCTCATTCTGTAGCTCAGGCTGGCCTTGAACTTGCAGCAATCTTCTAACCTTTGACTCCCAACTGTTAGGACTATAGGCATGAGCCCACACACCTAGCTTCTATTTAGCATTTTTCTTTTTTTTTTTTTTATTATTTTTTTATGTGTATGAGTGTACTGTCTGCATGTAGGTTGGTGCACCCATGTTGTGCAATGCCTCGGAGGTCAGAAGAGGGCATCGGATCCCCCTGGAACTGGAGTTAAAGATGGTTCTTAAGCTGGGTTTGGTGGCGCATGCCTTTAATCCTAGCACTTGGGAGGCAGAGGCAGAGGCAGGCAGATCTTTGTGAGTTCAAGGCGAGCCTGGTCTACAGAGTGAGTTCCAGGACAGCCAGAGCTACAGGGAGACTGTCTTGAAAAGCCAAAAAAAAAAAAAAAAGATGGTTCTTAGCCACCATGTGGGTGCTGGGAATCAAACCCAGGTCTTCTGCAAGAGCAGTACTGATCCATCTCTCCAGCCCCTATTTAACATTTTTCAATGCCATGTCATATATAATGCCAATGAATGTTTATTACAGGCTGCAGGTGTAGGTCAGTGGTAGAGTACTTGCCCAGCATGCAAGTAGCCCTTCCTGCAGTCCCTAGCCCTGCATAAAAGGAAAAGAAGGGGCTGAAGAAATGGCCCAAAGACCAGGAGCACTAAATGCTAACAACCATCCTTAACTCCAGTTCCAGGGGATGCCTTTTTCTGACCTCCAAGGCACTGCACTTACAGGCATGCAATACGCTCATACACATAAAACAAAAATAATTAAGAAAAAATAAAAATAAAAATAAATTTAAAAATTTAAAAAAAAAGCCAGCAGTGGTGGCTCACCTTTAATCCCAGCACCTGGGAGGCAGAGACAGGTGGACCTCTGTGAGTGTAAGGCCAGCCTGGTCTACATAGTGAGTTTCAGGCCTGCAGAGGCTATAGGGAGACCCTGTCTAAAAAAAAGGGGGGGGGGTCTAAGCTTAGCCTGTCAGATTCTTCCAGCTCAGATTTGGTAGCAAAAGTAGTGGGGAAAGAAACTGAAATCCCTGGCTCTTCCTCAACGTCCCTCCTGGTCTTGCAAAGATAGGCAAAAGCAATGATTCTGCATGTGATCACCAGAAGAATAAGAAATAGATTTGAATTTAAAAGAAAAGGATTGCAAGAACATTCAGTAAAGAGTTCTGCCTCTGCTTCCTTGCAAAGCAGCTCTCAAGATCTGTCAATGGACCTCATTCTGACATGGAATGCCCTAACCACTCTAATCCAGGGCATATCCATCCCTCAGGAGACAGTCAGTCAATCGGAACTCTGCCAACTTCTGCTTGGGAGTTGTGTGAGCAACAGCTAACAACAAGAGCTTACTTTGAGAAGGAGATCAACAATCACACTCAAAAAGAAAAGAAGTTATTTGGCTAAAGGATGCATGTTGCCAAAATGTTAGTCACAGCTTCAAGGTCCCAATTTGTGTCTCTGCAACTATTCTTTGCTTGACAGAGTCCATTCTCTGGCTCAGGAAGCCCAGCTTAGCTTCTGTCACCCTCTCCATCGGAAGCAGTCAAGAATCTTTTCATTTTGGTGGTATCAAGCTGTGACACAGACAAGACATCCACCAGAGACTGAAGAGAGAGGGTGTGATTTGCCCCTTTCCACCAAGAACTAGCTGAAGCAGGGCAATGGGAAAACTCAACAAGATAGGAACTGAAATGATTTTGTTAAAGAAACTGGCTATCCCAAAACCCTGCCAGGGAGCCGAGCCTCTGTAAGTTACATTAAAATCCTCTTAAAAATAAACCAAAAAGGTACACTGTCAGTTAAAGTATCAGTACAATATTACAGAGAGCTTTTTTAAATCCCCAAAAAGGTGCGCAGACTTTGTTGCCTGCAGCTCTTCCTGAAGGTATAAAAGAGTATGGTTTGCCAGAACAGCCAGCACTACCAGTAGAACTTTAGAATTACTTCACAGTAACAAGAAAACATACTGAAGTGTGTCAGAGAATCAATCAGAAAGCTGAAGTCAAGAAAGAACATGTGATAATTTTCTCTTCAGCAGAACAGAACACTTCTTTTCTCAAAATCCATCAGTAAAACTTGAAAACTAGACTGGTCTGAATAGCCTCCACCCTCCCCTGCACTGCACTTTAGTGCTGATAGAACTAATCAGTACCAACTAGTGTAAACACTATTTCTGATATCAAGTTCGAGATAGAATTAAAACTTCCCCCTTTAGCAAATCCACGTCAGACCTCAGAAATGCCAAAACTTTCAAGAAACACTTGTAGGCTAAACAAGTTCACTTATGGGCAAAGTGTTGAGAGTATTACACCCCCCAAAAAAGCTAAAATGAAATTTCAAAGGATTAACAATCAAGTATCTAATACTGTCTTCAAGCACACCTTTCACCCCCCCTGCACCCCCTCCCCCAGCTGCCAAGGTCACAAAGAGTGAGCAGAAAGCTCAACTCTCTGAAATACTGATTTTTTTTTTTTTTTAGCAAATTCCTAAAAGGATTCATGAAAAAAGTCAGTGTCATGGTTTTGAATCTCACCACTTGGGAGGCAGGTGGATCTCTGTGAGTTTGAGACCAAGCCTGGTCTACACACTGAGTTCCAGGCCAGCTAGGACTACACAGCGAGACTATGTCTCAGAAAGAAAAGAAAAGGGGCTGGAGAGATGGCTCAGCAGTTAAAAGCATTCACTGCTCATGGAGGACTCAGGTTTGACTCCCAGCACCCTCATGTCCACTAATAAACTGTCTGTAACTCCAGTTCCAGGGGCTCCAACACCCTCTTCTGACCTCCCTGGGGACTGCACGACGGTGGGTGCACCTACCTACAAGACAGGCAATACACGCGTAAAATTTAAAGAAAAGAAAAAATAAAGGAAGGGAGAAAGGGAAAAGAGGGAGCGAGGGAAGGAGGTGAGGAGAGAGGGAGGGAGAAGAAAAAAAAAAATCCAGGACTGGTGTTTATCTCAGCAAGGACGAGGACCTAGGTTCAACCCCAGCAAGGTACAGGAAGTGCAGCTTCCTCCAGCTCCTCACACCAATATTCCTTACTGATTAGTAGCAACCACACACACAGCCTGCATTTAGATTTCTACCTTCCCTATTTCACACGGCTCCAACAAGGAGTCCTCAACTCCAGGTGTTTCCAAGCGCCCCTCAAACATCTCCAGACTCCCTCTCGAGAATCCAACATGACGACATTCCCTCTAAAGTAAACAGTTTCCCGAGTGATCCCCTCAACCCTTCCTTTTCACCTGAACCAATCCCGAAATGTCACACCGGCCTCTTTAACTCAGAGCATCCTGCTAAGAAATCACCTTTCCCAACAGGTCCTCCCCTCCCACCTCCCTCTTTGCGCACGGTTACCTCGTTCCTCTCCCGGAGTTGCCCATCTTACTCACCTTACCCAGCCCTCCGGGATCTCTTATTTCCTGTCTCTTAAAACCCTTCCTCCTCCTCCTCCCCATCAACTTGGTCAACCAGAGCCGCACACATCCGCCCTCTGCTTCGCCGGCCCACGCCCCCTCTCCAGGGTCTCCGGTTCCAGCCCCCGAGCCCGTCCCAGGCCCCGCCCCCGGACCCCCCGCCCGCCCCAGGCCCCTCCTCCAGGGCCCCTTCCCCCTCAGCCCCGCCCCGCGCCCCCTCCCCCTGCCCTCGCTCCCACTCAGGTCCGCAGGTCACCTCCGCTGCGGCCCCTTGTCTTCCCCACCTGGCCACAGCTGCTCCGAGAGCGATTCCTCCCTCACCGCCGTCCGGGTTTCGTCCAGCTCGTTCGCCCCACGGCAAGCTTTCTTTCTCGCCGCCGCCCCTTTTATCAACCCGGAAATGGATCTGCTCCCACCGTCCCCAGCGTCCGCGAACAAAATGGAGGCGGGGGGGAAAAAGGAGGAGGGAGAGAAGCGCTGAGAGGCGCACGACGCATGCGCTCCAGGAAAGCCTGCCCCCTACCGGCGTGCGGCGAGGCAGGCGCTCGGCCATCTTGAGAAGGTCGCTTGAGTTCCGCTCAATAGCTGAGAGCCGGGTTTCGGTAACTGCTGATGCCAAGGCTCAACCCACAGAGATGCTTATTTAATTAGCCAAATTCAGCCTCGGAATCTGGACCTTTAAAATTACGCAGATGATTTTAACATGTTGCCGAGGTGGAAACACTGAGATAACCAGTGCTTCTTAAATATATTTAGTTCTCGTGCTTATTCGTACTCACCCATACACGCACACCTACACACCACCATAAATCCTTATCTAGTCTAGAATACCGAAGAACAGGACTTGTCTAACCTTGCAAGGGTCCAGTAGGCAAGCTCCGGTTGTCAAACAACAGAGAGGCAGACCTCTGCTAATAAGTCGTTTACATCATTTCAGCCATCCAACCCGAACAGGCAGAGGGCTCCCCAGCTCACTGGTCTGAAGGATGGTGCTGTGGACTCCTCTAGGTGCTTAAACCAAGGAGAGGAATCCTGCCTTCGCTGGCGCAGCTATTAACAACATGGAACATGACTAAGAATCCCTTCTTACCCTTTCACAAATGCACTTTACCACTGCAGCCAGTCCCACTGCATGATAGCCTAATAACAATGCTCTTTGGGTTAACCAAGTGTCCAGCATTGAACATCAAGTAAAGCACAGTATTGTGACTTAATTCTCACTAATTGTGTCCTTTGGGCCTCAACTACCTCATAGTGTTTGTCTGTCTGTTTCATGGGGTAGTTGGACGGCTCAAATCAGGTAATGAATGGGATAGCATGTGATAAGCCATAAGCTGTTATTATTTTTGTTTTCTTTCTGTTCTGCCTTAAGGGCTGGGCTCCACCCACTAGTCCAGTAAACAAGTAAATGTCACATTAAGTCCCTGCTGTGGGCCATTCACCAAGCTAGGCACTGGGAGATGGTTCCAGAGGTGACTGAGACAGAGCCTCTGTCCTCATGGTGCTCGTAGGCAGACTGGCATGTAAAACAGCTGAGACCCAAGTTGGTGTGCGATTAGCACTGTGGTGACATGTGTGCTTGGAATGCACACAAGTGACTTGATACCTCAAAGAATAAGAGAAGGTTTCCTTACTGGTTATAACTAGTCCTTGAAAGATGAGTAGGACTTCATTACCAATCAGAGAAGGCAAAGAACACATGTCAGGCAGGATCAGTGGCTGCAGAGGGCCAGCTGTTCAGGTATCTACATCCAGAATGCCTGAAGGTGGGGTGATTGGCCAAGTGAGGTGATGAATCTGAACTCTGTTTGTACTTCCTAGATCTTCAACCTCATCTCCTCTCTGTCCCATCTTTGGTAGCTCTACATTATGTGGGCCTGCTTTCAATGCCAGCAACACACCAAAAAGTTCTCACCTCAAGGCCTTCGAATTGGTTATCCTTCCCTCTTCCTCTTTTTTGGAGCCTTGGGTAAAATATCCCCTCTCCAGAGGTGTTCTCTGCCCAGTACAGGGAAAGTAAGCCCTTGCTCTCTGTTATATCACTTTATGTCAAGGGCAGCTGCCAGGGTTGAACACAGGACCATCTCACTTGAGAAGATAGAAATAGGCTTTATGAAGAAAGAAAGCAACTGAGGCCATCTCCCATTTTAAAAAATATTTTATTTATTATTTTTATTTTATGTGTATGAGTGTATTCTTCCCTACTTATACGTAAGTGCACAGCATCATGCAGTGCCCGAGGAGGTCAGAAGAAGGCATCAAATCCCCTGGAACTGGAGTTACAACCTTCATGTGGGTGCTAGGAATCAAACCCGGGTCTTCTGAAAGAGCAGTCAGTGGTTTTTTGTTTTGTTTTGTTTTGTTTTGGTCTGGGGGGGTTGTTTGTTTGGTTTTGGGTTTTGGGGGGGGGTTTTGTATTTTTGAGACAGGGTCTCCCTTTAGTCCCAGCTGGCCTGGAGCTCACTAAGTAGACAAGGCTGGCCTTGAACTCACAGAGGTCCACCTGCCTCTGCCTCCTGAGTGCTGAGATCAAAGGTATACGCCACCACACCCGGCATTAAAGACAGTTCTTAGCCACCTTGTGGGTGCTGGGAATCAAACCTGGGTCCTCTGCAATAGCAGTCAGTGCTCTTAACCGCTGAGCCATCTCTTCAGCCCCCAGGCAGTGCTCTTAACTGCTGAGTTATCTCTCCAGTCCAGTACCCCCATCTCCCATTTTCTAGGTCAAGTTTGTAGGGATAGCCAAGAGGAGGAAGGGAAAAGGGACTGTTCCAGGGATAATTCGTGCAACTCAAAAAGAATCAGGGCACAGTCCACAACAAATAGTTTGATGTGGTTAGAGCTAGAACTGATGGGAGAAAGAAACTATGTTTTAAGAAGTAATCATGGGGCTGAAGAGATGGCCTAGTGGTTAAGAGTGCCGACCGCTCTTGCAGAGGACCCGGGTTCAATCCCCAGCACCCACATGGCGGCTGAGAACCGTCTGTAACTCCAACTCCAGGAGAACTCCAGTTCCAGGGGAATCCGACACCCTCTTCTGACCTCCGAGGCATTGCACGACACGGGTGCACAAACCTACATGCAGACAGCACATTCATACACATAAAATTTTAAAAAGTAAAAAAAAAAAAAAAAAAAACTTTTAAAAAAAAAAAAAAAAAAAAAAAAAAAAAAAAAAAACCTTTAAAAAAAAAAAAAAAAAAAAAAAAGAAGTAATCATGGGGGAGCTGGAGAAATGCCTCAGCAGTTAAGAGTACTGGCTGTTCTTACAGAAGACCTTAGCTCAATTCCCAGCATTCACATGGCAGCTAACAACCATCTGTAACTCCAGTTCCAGGGGAGCTTGATGCTCTCTTCTGACCTCTGCAGGCACTGCATGACACAGGTACCCTTCTATACATGAAGGCAATACATTCATACTTATTAAATAATAAGTAAATAAATCCAAAAAAAATTTTTGTCTTTTTGAGACAGGGTCTCCCTGTAGCCCCAACTGTTCTGGAACTCACTACTTAGAGCAGGCTGGCCTTGAACTTACAGAGATCCTCTTGCCTCTGCCTCCCGGGAGCTGGGATTAAAGGCGTGTGCCACCATGCCCGGCCTAAATAAAAAAAATTTTTTTGGTCTTTTCGAGACAGGGTCTCCCTGTAGCCCCAGCTGTCCTGGAACTTGCTCTGTAGACCACCCACAAAGATTTGCCTGCTTCTGCCTCCCGAGTGCTAGGATTACAGGCATGCACTACCACGCCTGGCTAAATAAATATCTTTTAATAAAAAAATAAAATAAGGTAGAGAAGCGATTGAGGAAGACATTCCCCATGTCAGCTTCTGCCCCCATGAGCAAAGTGCACTCACCACAGAAAAAGAGAGGGTGGGAGAGAGAATGAAAAAGATAAACTAGAAAGATAAAACAAAAATGGTTAACAAGGTGTGCTGGCACATGCTGAGCAACAAGCAAGAGGATTACTGAAGATTTGAACCCACGTGGGCTATGTAGCAAGTTCCAGGTCACCCAGGGCAACTTAGAAAGACCCTGTTTAAAAAGCAAAAAACAGATGCTGGCCCACAATGGCCTACTGAGTATAAAGCTGCTTATGGTGCAAGCCTGGAGAACAGAGTTTGGTCCTTGGAACCCATTTAAAGGTAGAAGAGAGAACCCACTCCCAAAAGTAAGTTGTCCTCTGACTACCATATCCAGCATGTAGTCACACACACATATACATAAATAAATGTCATATATTGCTGATTATGGCAGTATAGGCCTTTAATCCCAGCACTCGGGAGGCAGAGGCAGGCAAATCTCTGTGAGTTCAAGGCCAGCCTGGTCTACATAGTGAGTTCTAGGACAGCTGGAGCTACAGGGAGACCCTGTCTCAAAAAAAAAAAAAAAAAAAAGTAATGTAATATATAAAAAGGAAATTATGATGAAGATTGGAGAGCTTATTTGGAGGCTCTAGCTGGGGAACACAACTACTAGTATGTTCCTGACAGAAGAATGATCCTCTACCTAGGAGTTGGTTCTCTTCAGGGTAAGGTAGACTTCTTGGGGGGAAGGTTGACCTCATTGGGGCCTACAGAACATGCAGCTTCTGGAGGAACACAATGACAGTGAGGCAAGGAGGGAATACTGGCCTACCCAGGCAGATCAGTGGAGTCAACCCTGGCAATAACTAGGATGACAGGTTGCATCCAGATCACCTTCACATTCTATTAGAGACCAGAGGATTTAGGTGCTAAATGGGAAGGAGAGGGAGAGACAGGAATAAAGTTCTGTTTAAGCACAACTCATGCCCAGGATTCAACTCTCCAAGAGTTATCAAGATTCCTCTCCCACAAAATGTTCTTTGCCAGACTAGTCCCATTCCTAGGTGCCTTGAGAAAATAATCTCTGTGGTGACACCTAGTGGATGAAAATGACACTGCCTAGATTGCTCAAAGTCGGCCCACATAACTAGGCCGCTGTTGTTAGGATCCTGTTGGGCTTCTGGTCGACCACTCCAGACAGAGTCTTTCCGTCCTTCAGTTCATTTCTGACCAGCCTAGGAGGCCCGATGTTTCCAGGAAAACTAATTTTCTCCCTCGATCCCAGCCCTTTTCCACCCTTTGGCTCTTTGGACCACTCTCCCAACACAGGTGGGGTGGAGAAAGCAACAAGAAAAAAAGTCATGCCAGCCACCAGAAGGTGACCTGCAGCTTGCAGAGCATAAGATGATGCATGTTTCCCAGTGTCTTGGGCTCCTGGGCCCTGGGGACATTGAACTGTGGGTCCCAGAGTCAGAAAGACTAGATTTGAGGGGCTGGAGAGATGGCCTAGCGGTTAAGAGCGCCAACTGCTCTTCCAGAGGACCTGGGTTCGATCCCCAGCACCCACATGGCGGCTAAGAATCGTCTGTATCTCCAATTCCAGGAGAACTCCAGTTCCAGGGGAATCTGACACCCTCTTCTGACCTCCGCAGCATTGCACAACACAGGTGCACAAACCTACAGTACATTTATACACATACAAGAATAAATTTTTTAAAAAAGAAGACTAGATTTGAATTTCTGCTTAGCTGTGAGACTCGGGGCTGAGAACTGGCCTCTCTTTGCTTCTGCTTTGATAGATGGATGATAGCTTGATGATGGTGATGATGATGATGAGAGATGATAGATGTGATAGAGAGATAGATATAGATGATAGAGAGATAGATATGATAGATGATAGATAGATGGATAGATGATAGGATGGATAGAGATTGATTGATTGATTGATTGATAAAATAAATCTACCATCCCAGGAATGTTAGCACATGCCTTTATTCCCAACACTCAGGAGCCGGGAACAGGTGGATCTACATTAGTTCCAGGCTAGCCTAGGTTACATAATGAGACCCTGTCTCAATAAACCAAAGTTGGGGGCTGGAGAGATGGCCTAGCGGTTAAGAGCGCCGACTGCTCTTACAGAGGACCCGGGTTCGATCCCCAACACCCACATGGCGGCCGAGAACCATCTGAAACTCCAATTCCAGGAGAACTCAAGTTCCAGGGGAATCCGACACCCTCTTCTGACTTCTGCAGCATTGCACGAGACGGGTGCACAAACCTGCATGCAGACAGTACATTGATACACATACAGAAATAAATAAAATTAAAAAAAAATAAAAAACCAAAGTTAAATAAATAAATAATCTCTAGCCAGGGGTGGTGGCTCATGCCTCTGATCCCAACATTTGGGAAATAGAAATAGGAGGATCAGGAGTTCAAGGTCATCCGTGGCTTCATAATAAATTCCAGATGAATTTGGGACCCTGTCTCAAGTTTATATATACATAATATATTTCATATATATTTCACATGCATGTTTCATTTGGAAAGTGGAGCTGACAGACAACTCTATGGACTTGTTGGCAAGATTAAATGGAAGAATATGAACAGATGCTGTAATTTTAGCACTCAAAAAGCTGAGGCAGGAGGCTAGAAAGTTTAGGGGCAAGCCTGGAAAAAAAAAGCACACACACACACACACACACACACACACACAAACACGCACACGCGCGCACAAAAAGCGCACCCACAGCCGGGAGTGGTGGTGCACTCCTTTAATCCTAGCACTCGGGAGGCAGAGGCAGGTGGATCTTTGTGAGTTTAAGGCCAGCCTGGTCTACAGAGTGAGTTCCAGGACAGCTGGGGCTACAGGGAGACCCTGTCTTGAAAAGAAAAAAAAAAAAAAAAAGCACACACACACACACACACACACACAGAGCTGAGCACAGATGTGGCCAAGGATAGTTTCTGGAATGTCAACTCCTCCTAAGTAGATGACTGATGTTCTGAAAGTGGCTGAGATGAGGATGGGAGGAACAGCCTGCATCCCTTCCTCTGCCCTCCCAGGGGGCTGGGGGCCAATGAAGCAGCACCCTTGTATAGTGAGTGCTTGGTCTCCACACTTCTGCTCCCCTCCCTTCAGTGACCAGGTACCAGACCTACAGGGCAGAGGCAGCCCCCCATGCTGCATGAGGCTGAATTCCTGAGTGATTCACAGTGCCTCCCCCTTAGGCTATGAAACACTCTCCCTCCTAGGCGTGGTGGTGCATGCCTGTAATCCCAACGTGGAGAATCTGATACCAGTCTGTGCTACATGGATAGACCCTGTCTCTAAAACCAGTCAACCAAACAAACAAAATCTGTGCTCTGCTTTGGGTTCCACTTTGGGATCTGCTTCGGGGGTCATCTGTTTAAAGGAATGTTTTCTTATTTCCTCTGCTCCCTAGCACAGACCAATAGTGATTCTCCTTGGCTTAATTCCTAGAGGACTTATCATCTGACATGGTGTCCCATTCTTTTTGGTATTTTTGAGACAGGGTCTCCCTGTAGCCCCAGCTGTCCTGGAGCTCACTCTGTAGACCAGGCTGGCCTTGAACTCACAGAGATCCGCCTGCCTCTGCCTCCCAAGTGCTAGGATTAAAGGCATGCACCACCACGCCTGGCTATGGTGTCCCATTCTTACAGTTCCTATTATGACCAATCTAATTTATTCATTCAACAAATATGTATCAGACGTCTGCTCTGTGCCAGTTACTATCAGGTACTAGACAGTGAACAAGCTACATTCACAAAGCTGATCCTCAACCTGGTGTGGGAGGTAAACACTAAGCAAATGTACAAAGAAGCATGTGTGACCTCATGAGTGAAGAGTACTTTGAGGAGAACAATGTAGACAGGTGGCGTAGGATGGGGTGGGGTGGGGACTTCTCAAAGTAGTCACGTGTGGCTCAGGGAACAGAAAAGGCAAACTCCCTGAGCCAACAGGGCATGCTACATGTTTCAGGAAGAAGAAAATAGTCTGGGTGTTTGGAGCCTGTTCAGAGAGAGGAGGGGTTTATTTTATTTTATTTTACTTTTTTTCCAGTACTGGGGATTGAGCTGAGGGCCTTGGATATACTAGGCAAATGCTCTAATTAAGCGACATCCCCATCCCAGGATTCTGATTTTTATTGGTTACTTTTTTCTTCCTGTAGTCTGAGATGTCCTGGCACTGCTATGTAGCCCAGGTTGGCCTCAAACTCACAGAGATCTGCCTGTCTCTGCCTCCCCATTGTTGATATTAAAGGCATAGGACCCCATATCCAACTAGGATTCTGATTTGGAGGGGGATTTTTTTGAGACAGGTTCTTCCTGTAGCTCTAGGTGGCCATAGACCAGGCTGGCTTTGAACTCAAAGATCCACCTGGGGCTGGAGGGATGGCCTAGCGGTTAAGAGCGACGACCGCTCTTGCAGAGGACCCGGGTTCGATCCCCAGCACCCACATGGCGGCTGAGAACCGTCTGTGACTCCGGTTCCAGGAGAACTCCAGTTCCAGGGGAATCCGAGACCGTCTTCTGACCTCCGCGGCATCGCACGACACGGGTGCGCAGACCTGCATGCAGACATACATTCATACACATAAAAATAAATAAATAAATAAAAATTAAAAAAAAAAAAAAAAGATCCACCTGCCTCTGCCTCCCGAGTACTGGGATTAAAGCCATGCACCACGTGCGGCCCTCTCTCATCTGTTTTTTTTTTTTTTTTTTTTTTTTTTTTTTTTGGTCTCCCTGTAGCTCCAGCTGTCCTGGAACTCGCTCTGTAGCGAGGCTGGCCTTGAACTCACAAAGATCCACCTGCCTCTGCCTCCCAAGTGCTAGTATTAAAGGTACCACCATGCCCGGTCCTCTCTTTTTTTTTAGACAGGATCTCAGTGTGTAGTCCTGGTTGGCCTGGAACTCACTAGGTAGACCAGGCTCACAGAGATTCACCTGTTTTGCCTCCTGAATGCTAGGATTAAAGGTGTGCACTCCATGCCCAGCCATTTCAGTTTCTTTATCATGAATAAAATTACTATGATCACAGCTATAATCTCAGAGTTTGGGAGTTGTAGGCCAGATGATCAAAAGTCTAAGGCTAGACTGAGCTACATACTGAGATTTTTGTCTCAGAAAAACAAAAAACAAACCTTCCAATGATTATCGTTGTACAGACTTTTGACAGACATAACAGTAATTTCTCTCGGGTGGAAATGCTAAGTCATACATTATGTATTAGTAATATATGAACCTGGGGCTGGAGAGATGGCCTAATGGTTAAGAGCACCGACTGCTCTTACAGAGAACCCGGGTTTGATCCCCAGCACCCACATGGCGGCTGAAAACCGTCTTTAACTCCAGTTCCAGGGGAATCCGATGCCCTCTTCTGACCTCCACAGCATTGCACGACACGGGTGCACAAAACCTACATGCAGACAGTACATTCATACACATATGAAAATAAATAAAAGTTTAAAAAGTAATGTATGAACCTACTTTCAGCAGATATTGCCAGTTTTCCAAAGTGGCAGTACCAGTTTACACCCCTATCAGCAGCATATAAAAGTTCCAGTGATAGCTGGGCACAGAAGTTGTGAGAAGCTGAGGTAGGAGGACTCAGAGTTCCAGGCCCACCTGGGTTACATAGTTAAGATCTTGTCTTAGAAAAATAAAACAGGGGCTGGAGAGATGGCTCAGCAGTTAAGAGCACTGACTGCTCTTGCAGAGGACCTGGGTTCACTTCCCAGCAGCCACATGGTGGCTAAGAACACTCTTTAGTGCCGGGCAGAGGCAGGTGGATCTCTGTGAGTTCAAAGCCAGCCTGGTCTACATAGTGAGTTCCAGGCCAGCTGGGGCTACAGAGAGACCCTGTCTGCCTGAAATACATACACACACACACACACACACACACACACACACACACACAGAAAGAAAGAAAGAAAAAGAAAACAATTCCATCTCCTTGTTGGCATTGAGGTCACCAGGCTTTTTTCATCTCAGCTATATACAGTGAAACAGGTTTTAGAAAGAGTGCCCAGGCTTCCATATGGAGTCCTGACTGGTAGTGAGGGATAGGCTAGAGAGATACTGCTGCTAAACAAGCAGGAAGAGAGTGTTGCCATCTAGGAAAGTCTCGAAGGTGGCGCAAACTGGGGCAGTTACAGGGGATCAATCAGGATGTCCTGGAATTGTAGCTTATGGCACTGCCTAATAAGATGGGAGAGGATGAGAAAAAGAACACAGGCAGGGCAGGACCTAGGTATGTATGTATGATGTATGTATATATGTATGTATGATGTATGTATGTATGTATATATGATGTATGTGCTTACTCCAGATGGGATCTGGCTATGTGGCCCAGGTTGACCTCTCTGTTCTCCTACTGTCGTTTCCTAATTACTGGATTACAGGTATGCACTACCACACCCTGCTTAAATCCTAAATTTTTTTTGTCTCTTTGAGACAGGGTCTCCCTGTAGCCCCAGCTGGCCTGGAACTCACTATATAGACCAGGCTGGCCTTGAACACACAGAGATCAACCTGCCTCTGCCTCCCAAGTGCTGGGATTATAGGTGTTTGCCACCATACCTGATTTAGATCCTAAAATATTTTTTTTTTTTGGTCTTTTTGAGACAGGGTCTCCATGTAGCCCCAGCTGGCCTGGAACTCACTCTGTAGACCAGGCTGGCCTCGAACTCACAAAGATCCTCCTGACTCTGCCTCCTAAGTGCTAGGATTAAAGGCGTGCACCCTGCTAAATCCTTAATTTTATCATCTGTGTGTGCAGGTTTAGGAACACCCAAGTGTCTGTGTCCATGACACAGTGTGTGTGTAGAGGTCAGAGGTCAATTCTGCAATGCCCATTCTCTCTTTTCATATTTACGTGGTTTACACGGATGGAGCGCAGGCCTGTCGGAACCCTAAGTCGAGCACTTTACATGCTGAGCCATTTCATCGGCCCCTAAAAGCCTGGATTTTTTGCTTTGAAAGCCTGAGTGGAAACAGACAACAAAAAAGAAAATGAAAGAAAAGCAAGCCTGGGTGAGCCATGTTCTGAGCTGAAGACTGGGGGAGGACCAGACAAACTCAAGGGCCCCCTGGAGGCTATTTAATGCATAGCGTCTCCTGGACTTCAGGCTCCGTGTGTCTCTATTTTGGCAAGCTGACTGCATGAATAGCTGGTGAAGCACACAGACCTGGGTTAGGGTACCAGGCCTGCCCCATTACACCCTGTAACTTGAACTTTATGCTAAGACTGGCCAGCCTCTTCCACAGACCTCCCTATCAATGCTTCCTAGAACATGTGAGCACAAAATATGAGTTCCAGACACTAGACATGGGTCTTATGAGGTTGACACCTTTTCCTCTCACCCACATTTTCTAGGTCACTCCAGACAACACTGCTGAGGGACCCCAAGCACTGGGAGGGCATCCCCAGGCCCCTACCACAGCCCTTCCCCGCCTTTGAAGAAATAGAATGGAGAACAGCAGGAGGCTGACGCAGAGACTCTAGTGTATTTTCTCTAGCCAGGGGTTTCTGCAATGACAACGGAGCCTGTACATAGAACGGTTCACTCTGTTAAAGCTGCAGGGTGGTGGGGCGGGGGCTGGGGGCTCCCAGGAAGCAGCGAGGCAAGCATCACAGCCAGAGGCAAGCAGCAGCCACAGGGTGGAGGAAGTAGGGGTAGCAGCATCCATGGGGGGCTGGGGACAGTGAGAAGGTGGCTTGGGGGGACACTGAAAAAAGTCATGGAGCCTGGGCTGCAGGGGGATGGCAAGCAGTAGCAGCAGGAACCAGGGTGCAGGGGCTGGTTGTGGTCACTGTAAGGGCTGAGGCCATAGCAGAGGTGGGGGTGGCATGGCATGTCCTTAGATTTTTTTATTTTGGGGGGTGGGGGCAGGAACCAGAAAGACTATTGTATAAAAGGGACTGTACAACTTAACATATGATACAGTGTTTACATATGATACAGGATTCTTTCCCTCTTTGAGTTTTAAAAAATAAATGTACAATTGCAGAGCTTTGGGTAAAAAATATATATACACTCCCAGAGCAGGAGCAGCAGCTAATTTTGCTGCTGCATGGCCGCTGCGGCCTCTGCAGAAGGGAAAGAAGTGGGTGCCAGGAAGGAGGGTAAGGCTGAGCCAGGAAACCTCAACCGGTAGCTGCTGGGAGCCCTTGCACCCCTTAGTCCTGGAGCATGTGAAGGGGGAGGGAGGGGTGACAGAGAGGTAACAAAGGCCTGGCCAGAGTCCAGTCTCACCTTTACAGTCCCCATCTCTATCTGCTGTGGTACTGAGATCCACCCTGCCCCAGTCCTGTGGGAGGACACAGGAGCAAACACAGAGGAACGGACTGTGTGGTTGGTGTCAAACAGAGCAAGAAGGATGACAGCTTCCTCCTTAGCAGTGAGACACCCCCAAAACCAGGATTATGGGGAACAGAGCCCCCTAACTACTGTCACTGCATCTTACCCACTGTAAGGCAGAGGGAAGGTCCCGTAGACAGCTTAGGCCTGTGCTTCCCTGAGCATCTTTCAGCCTCTCCCTGGAGCCCACCTGGAGACTCGGGAGGCTTGGCTGGGAGTTTCATAGGGGTGTATGGGTAACCCTCCTGCCTGTTGCTATTCCCGGCTCTCAGGAGCAGGTTGGCCCTCAGTCCTGGCATGCAGGGCATCAGGAGGAGCTGAGCAGGGAATGGTGGGAACACAGTAGGCAAGGGTAGCACCGAGCAGAAGGGTCCCGGAAACACTCATGACATTCTCCTTCCATTATCAGATGTATTCTTGTTCCCTAAAAGGACACACACACACACACACACACACACACACACACGGCAATGTGTATATCCAGGATATCTCTGTATATCTCAGCCCTGATCAGGGGGTTGCAACACAGGTGGTGTGGGGAAGGCGGCTTCCAGTCCCTCCCGTGCTGTGGCTGAGACCTGGGAAGGGGTGCTTCCTTCCTGCTTGGGAAAAAGAAGCTGGAAACTCCATCTCTGGAACAAACCTTACTGGGAGGACACAGAAACTCTCTGCCTTTTTCCCAAAGAGGCCAGGAAGCAGAGGCCAAGTGTCCTGAGTGGGAAGGAGCAAGGCCAGAGGACTTCAGCAGGGTGAGCAGGCTCATGAGTCCTGGTAAGTCAACTCAGCTCCTCCCCGGGGGTGGGAAGTCACTCAGGGGAAAGACATCCAGTGTAGGTTGGTGGGGGGCATGGTACAAAGTGCTTGAGTGCCAGGTGCCAAGGACCCAGATGGGGGCAGCAGGGATCCCCCTGCTTTCACTGATTATTAGCCTCCAGCTTGTAGGAGAGCTCGAAGAGGAGGTTCTGGTTGTCGATGACCTGGAACTGGCGCACATAAGCCTTGGTCTGCAGGTGATGGGGAGAGGCCTCCATGTCTAGGCCTGAGGACAGGAAAGGAGAGGGGTCAGGCTCCCAGCCGCCCACCCTCTACATACACACCAGGCAGGGAGGGAAGGGCAAAGGGGTGTGAATGGGGACAGGTATTGGCAGGAGACCCCCAAAGAATAAAGAACCGACCCGTGTAAGGAAACACATTTGAGCAGGGTGTTCTCCCTAATCCATCCCCTTCCACAGCTCTACCGGAAGCTTACTGAGCCCTGGGTACTCACAGAGGGGCCGGCTCCGGTATTTTCGAATTGTCCTGACTTTCTCAGCCACTGAATGCTGGGAGAGGACAAGGAATTAGCTCCTGGGAAGGGCACAGACTGATGCTTCCCCCCTCCACTTAACAACTAAGTTGGTTTTACTATCCCCAGTCCTTAGTAATGGGGACCTCTGAAGGGCCAAACATGGGGTTATAGCAAGATGCTAATAAAAGAGGAGGAGACAGAGTTGCCCCCAAGCTGCCTGTTAGCTTTGCCACTTGTGGGTGGGTTGCCACAGTGATACCACCAGGAAGACAGTCTGGAGTCTGTTAGACAAGCTGGCACCACAGAGGAAAACTTCTATTTTAGGGAAGTAACAGGAGAGAAGGGGAGGCTGCAGCCCCTCACAGGACAGGGGTCGGGAGCGCCACTCACCAGCTTCTCAATGTTCACCAAACCATCGACAAGGGTCTTACTCCCCTCATGCAGGAAGGTCAAGTCTAGGGATGGGAAGAAAGCTAAATGTGAGGAGAGAGCAGGTGGAGCTGCCCTTTCTCCCAGGACCCACTCAGTCTGGGGGCACTTCTCTGAGAGAGAGGCAGAGCTGAGAGGGGACAGAGATCAGGGACATGGAAGAAGGCAGAGCTGAGAGGGGACAGAGATCAGGGACATGGAAGAAGGCAGAGCTGAGAGGGGACAGAGATCAGGGACATGGAAGAAGACAGAGCTGAGAGGGGACAGAGATCAGGGACATGGAAGAGGCAATGTGGACAGGAGAGTCTCGTGTGGGAGCAATTCACCTTTGAGGATCAGAGGCACGAAGGGAATCACAGGGGGCTTCATTTTGGAGATCACTTCTCGGTAGCTTTTGTGGTTCCTGCAGGGGTCCTAGCAGTCCACAGAAAACAGTTCAGAGACAGATGGGCCCCAGTGTACCCCAAAGACATCTTCTACTCTCTAAGGGATGAAGAAAGCTAAACCCACTCACTGTCAAGTTCTCAAATTTGCGGAACAAGTTCTTGAATTTCCCTGGAAGCTTCTGCAGAGAGTTGGAAGACGGAAGAAAAACAAAAACAAAAACAAGTGACACCGGAGCTTCTTGAGTTTCATGGGAGCTGCTGACTAATCTTCCTGAGAAGGTTAAAGACTCGCATGCCTTGCAAGGGGCTGGGAAGCTAATAGAGGGGAAGCAGAATCAGGCCTAGGGGTTAGCCAGAGAGCTTGAAATAGGCCAATGGATAAATTATTCTGGAGAAGGTGAGATCTCTGCTTCTGTAGGTGCTATGCACAAAAGCACCCCTCACTGAGTGCTGGCTGACACCCAGCTAACTTCGATAGCCTGGCTACTCAGGCAGTGATTCCAACTTTTTATTAAACTGAACAGACATGAGGCAAGTTCTATATCCTGGACAGCAGAGGCCAGAAGAGGGCACGTGCTTCCAGCTGGCACAAAGGTTCCCCACAGGATAGCAGTAGAACCCAGGGATGGCTCTGGGACGACCCCAAGATGCCAAGATCTGGAATGGTTGGCCTGGCTCTGTGGGAGAAGGGGTGTATCTACTCACCTCCCAGGTGAGTCGAAGGCGACTGACAGCAGCATTGTCCAGCCCCATGACAACAGCATAGAAAGACAGGAGGTCCTGGTTTTGCTTGCAACTGCAGGGGAGCGAGATGAGGTCAGGCGTGTCAGGCAGCTGCCCAGTCACCTGATCTCTTCACCCGTCCCTGTAGCACTCACATGGCCGCGATCTTGATGAACTTCTTGAGCAGCTGTGCACGCTTGCCTGGTGCCTCGCAGAGCAGCACCTCGGTGGCCACCCAATGAGTGACCTCGCTGCACCGCTGTAATAGCAGCTCCAGGTTGGCCGTCTCCCGGCGCCCACGCTCCCCATGGAACACATAGTCAACGAACTCCAGCTGCACCCACAGCGATGGAGGGATGGTCAGGGTATGTGAGTGGGCACAGATGGCAGCACAGGGCGCAGGGAGGAAAGACAGGAGCAAGGGGGTAGAGGGTGGGTGGGAATGCAAAACAGGGACAAGGGAGGATGCAAAAGAGACCCTCTATGTTGACTCGGCTCCTCCACCTAGGGAGGTGTTAGGGGCGAGGTGCTTGCTAAAGTCTGACTTATCCTCCAGCAGGGAGGTGTGTGTATCTGTGTGTGAGTATGCGGGTATGTGGAACTGGAGTCACAGAGTGTTGTGAGGTGCCAGACACAGAAGCGGGAATCGAACTCTGGTCCTCTGGAAGGGCAGCAAGAACCTTTAACCTCTAAGGCACCTCTCCAGCCCTTATATTTCTTTAATAGTGAACTGTTTGTCTCATGTATCCCAGACTAGCCTCCAACTCACTCTGTAGCTAAAGATTATCTGGCTCCTTCCGCCTCCACTTCCCAAGTGCTAGGATTACAGGCATGGGACCGCCATATCTGGTTTATCCAGTGATGGGGATCAATCCCATGGCTCTGTGTGCTGGGCAAGCACTCTACAAAGGAGCAAAACCCCAGCTCCATAGTGGACGTTATTTTTTATTTACTTTTTTTTTTTAATCTCTCTGAGACAGGGTCTCCCTGTAGCCCCAGCTGGCCTGGAACTCGCTGTGTAGACCAGGCTTGAACTCACAGAGATCCACCTGCCTCTGCCTACCGAGTGCTGGGTTAAAGGCCTGCACGACTCCCAGTGGTACACTCCTTCCCAGACCCCCTGCCCAGCACCAGCCTCAGTCCCACCTCATGCACGCATCGGAATAGCTCCCAGTGGAAGGCAGTAAGATGGTTGGCAACATCCTCTGGCTCCACTCGGTGGATCTCTGTGTCTCCAGGAGAGACCTGGATCTCCTCAGGGAGGGGTACCTGGTGGCAAGTAGGGTCAGAGAGACTGGGCTCTTTGTGGAGAGGTGAGAGACTGCTCCCAACCACCCCACCCCCACCCCCACCAGCCTTCATTACCAGCCAAGGCTTGTGAAGGAATTCTTACCAGGGCCTCATAGCTGTCCCGGGTACAGGCAAACAGGTGGCTGTTGATGCCCAGTGTGGTGAAAACACAGTCCTCTGTTGGCTGGAGAAGGACCTTCTCTGCATAAGAACAGGCTGCTCAGCCTCAGCCACCTGTACCCTCACATAGCACCATCACCCTTCCCCTCTAGACTCCTAACCCTACACTGACACAGTCTAGAGGAGTGGGACTCTGTCACCACCAGATTATACCATATTTATCTGAAATTTGCCAAATGATCTCTTTTGAATTTATAGATATACACAGCATTCTTTCATAGTTCATCTCTCACTCCTTCATCCCTGTGACATTGGACAGGCTGGAATATATATGTGTATAGAATATATAAGATATATATATATATATATATATTTTTTTTTTTTTTCCCTTGTGGAAAATAAAGTTAAGATAAGCATGGTGAAGCATGCCTGAAATCTTAGCATTCAAGAGGCTGAGGCAGGAAGACTGAATCCCAGCCCAGCCCAGGGGCTTCACAGCAAGATCCTGTCTTACACATATACATATGCATATACATATACATATCACACAAGCTAGGCTACATTGCTGACTCTCTGCCTCCCCACAGGACTGGAACCCATGGAGCATATAAGATGCTAGAGGTGGGGGTAAAGGACTAGACGGCAGTCCCCAGGTGGGTGCTAGGCAGTACCCAGGTCAGAACCCAAAGATCCTGAACTGGTGTTTCTCAAATTTAAATGTGCAGAGGAATATCCGGGGGGGTCTTGTCAAATGTGGATTCTAAACCAGCAGGGTGGGGGCAGGAACTGAGAGGCTGTATTTTATTTTATTTTATTTTGTTTATTTTTTATGTGTATGAATGTACTGTCTGCATGTAGTTTGGTGCACCCGTGTGGCGCAGTGCCACACGGGTCAGAAGAGGGCATCAGATTCCCCTGGAACTGGAGTTAAAGACGGTTCTCAGCCGCCATGTGGGTTCTGGGAATTGAACCCGGGTCCTCTGCAAGAGCAGTTGGTGCTCTTAACTGCTAGGCTATCTCTCCAGCCCTAGAGAGGCTATATTTTTAACACTCCCTAGGTGATGCACACATGGTGGGTCTCAGGGCCTAGAACATAAGCCTTACTCCTCCTGCCTGGAGAGCTGACCCTCACCTCCGGAGGAGGCTACTGCTACCAGGATGAGCGAATCCTCACGCTCTGCAGGCTCCTCAGAGTACTGCAGTTTCTCCGTCACACATCCCAGAATGTCCTGTACTGATGCTGAGAGGCGGCTACGAATGGTCACGTAAGAGTGGTCAGGCATGTAGACCCGACAGAAGACTGCAAAAAGACAGGAAGCAGCTTTTCAAGAGGGGCAGAATGGCAGGCCCAGCACAGGCCCCTCCAGGCGCTTCTGTGGCACATCAGGGGCTGATCTCTGAAAAACTCTATGAAAGGAGGTAGGGAGACCCCATTAAGGGTACCAAAGATGCAGAGACCCTCACACAGCCCCTTGAACCACTCCAGAAATTCTGCTCTTCCTGATGCCCCTGGTTGCTTACTTTCATCTGAGCCCCGGAAGGCCACACGGGTCTGCAGACAGGAGTCGATCCTGCGGAAGTGGCGGAAGAGCGGCTTAACCTGCTTGCTAGGGGGCTGGCTCTCCTCTGGAATCCTGGTAGGAACACGGTGAATATCAGACAGGAATATGAGCACCAGGCATGAACATTAGGCAGAGCCACTAGAACTGGGTCAAGGATGCTTCAAGCTGCACTTTCAGAAGGGCGTCAGGGTAGAGCACACTCACTAACATGAGACAACTGTCAAATGACCAGAATCAAACGCCACCTCTTTCAGGAGGTTCTCTGACCCACCCATGAGGAAAGGTCACTTTCTTGTTCAAATGCTGTACGATAATGGAACAATATTTGTTTATGATGGTGTCACGCCTTCTACCAGACTGAGAAGTTTTGAGGAATGGGATTAGTTCCTACTGAATGTATTTTGTCCTTCAGAGCCTAGCACACTGCTTGGCACATGTTAGGTAATAGGCTAACATATGTTTTGCAGAATTTTTCCAACAAGGATTTTACACTCTGGGAGGGAGACAGACAGACATCAATGCAGTGACTTCTGACACCAGCCAGAAGGTGTTGGTAAAAGGTACAAGAAAGTGAAGGAGTGTGAGGAAGGAAAAAACTATTCCTAAAAGGAGGGCTGAGATGTTTTCATGTAACAGATGAAGTCTGATCCAGGCTTTGAAAGATAACAGGGGGGCTGGAGAGATGGCCTAGCGGTTAAGAGCGCCGACTGCGGGCTGGAGAGATGGCCTAGCGGTTAAGAGCACCGACTGCTCTTACAGAGGACCCGGGTTCGATCCCCAGCACACACATGGCGGCCGAGAGCCGTCTGAAACTCCAATTCCAGGAGAACTCCAGCTCCAGGGGAATCCGAGACCCTCTTCTGACCTCCGCGGCATTGCACGACACGGGTGCACAGACTTGCATGCAGGCAGTACATTCATACACATACAGAAATAAATAAAATTAATAAAAAAAATTAAAAAAAAAAAAAAAGAGCGCCGACCGCTCTTACAGAGGGATGGGGTTTCGTATCCCAAGCAACCCCATGGGCGGCCCGAGAGCCATCTGAAGACTCCAATTCCAGGAAACTCCGGCTCCAGGGAAATCTGAGACTCCTTCTGACCTGCTCGGAGCATTGCACGCCACTGGTTCGCACAGACCATGCATTGCAGACAGTACATTGAATACAACATATAGAAATAAATAAAAATTTTAAAAAAGAAAGAGTAANGATAACAGGAAGAAGAAAGGGTGGGAGGAGGGCATTCTGGGTAGTTCATGTAACTAACTATTAGCAGGAAAGCACAACTAATAGCAGGACAAGCGAAGGAGAGAGAGAAGAAAGGATGAAGAAAGAAAGAAGAAGAAGAGAAGAGAAGAGAAGAGAAGAGAAGAGAAAGAGAGAGAACCAGCCAGAAGTTGTAGGTGGACTGGAGGGGACCAGTGGCCAGTGCTGTGCTGGGCATTTAACCCACAGACACTAGGGAACATGGATGTGTTGGGAGCAGAGTGTAAAGGCATCATTTACACAAGTTTGAAAGATCTCTTCAGTATCACTACAGACCAGGGAGAAAGATGCAAGGGCAGAAGCTGAAGTCCTGCAAGAGGCTGTGGCAGCAATGTAGGCGAGAGGTAATGAGGCCTGGACTTTCAGCAGCAGGGGCAGAGAGGAGAAAACCAGAAATGCATAGGTGTCCTGGAACTAGCTCAGACTGGCTCAGGAGTTCAACTTGGGGGGATTTGACTAAGTGTATATGTGGGTGTGTTTGTGTATTTATTTTGGTGGCACTGGAGATTGAACCCAGGGCCTTATACATGCTAGTCAAACATTTCAGCACTGAGTTACATCCCAAGTGCTTATTATTATTATTATTATTATTATTATTATTTTGGCTTTTTTCGAGAACAGGTCTCCCTGTAGCCCAGCTGGTCCTGGAACACACTCTGTACACCAGGCGCGCCTTGAACTCACAAAGATCCGCCTTGCCTCTGCCTCCCAAATGGACAGTGTCTCACTAAGACCGGCCCAATGTGCTTCCTTTTCGTTTAGGCGCGCTCTCCTTCTTCTGTCTCCTATCGTGCTTCTCTCTCTGTCTCTAGCTTTCTCTTCTCTGTTAGCACCTTCTCTTCTCTGTCCTAGCATGCTTCTCTTCTCTGTCCTAGCATGCACTTCTCTTCTCGTCCCTAGCGTGCTTCTCTTCTCTGTCCTAGCATGCTTCTCTTCTCTGTCCTAGCATGCTTCTCTCTCTGTCCTAGCATGCTTCTCTCCTCTGTCCTAGCATGCTTCTCTCTCTTCTCTGTCCTAGCATGCTTCTCTTCTCTGTCCTAGCGTGCTTCTCTTCTCTGTCCTAGCACGCTTCTCTTCTCTATCCTAGCATGCTTCTTTCTCTGCCGACTTCTCTTCTCTGTCCTAGTGTGCTTCTCTTCTCGGGTCCAGTGTTTGCTTTCTCTTCTCTGTCCTAGCGCCACTTTCTCTTCCGTCCTAGCATGCTTCTCTTCTCCATCCTAGCATGCTTCTCTTCTCTGTCCTAGCATGCTTCTCTTCTCTGTCCTAGCATGCTTCTCTTCTCCATCCTAGCGTGCTTCTCTTCTCTGTCCTAGCACGCTTCTCTTCTCTGTCCCAGCACGCTTCTCTTCTCTGTCCTAGCATGCTTCTCTTCTCTGTCCTAGCATGCTTTTCTTCTCTGTCCTAGCCGTGCTTCTCTTCTCTGTCCTAGCATGCTTCTCTTCTCTTTCCTAGCGTGCTTCTCTTCTCTGTCCTAGCATGCTTCCTTCTCCATCCGGTAGCATGCTTTCTTCTTGTCCAGGGTCCTCTTCTCTGTCCTAGCATGCTTCTCTTCTCTGTCCTAGCATGCTTCTCTTCTCTGTCCTAGCGTGCTTCTCTTCTCTGTCCTAGCATGCTTCTCTTCTCTGTCCTAGCATGCTTCTCTTCTCTGTCCTAGCATGCTTCTCTTCTCTGTCCTAGCATGCTTCTCTTCTCTGTCCTAGCATGCTTCTCTTCTCTGTCTTGGCATGCTTCTCTTTCCCTGTCCTGCGCACTTTCTCTCTACTGTCCTAGCATGCTTCTCTTTTTTTTTTTTTTTTTTTTTTTTTTCCTTTTCTTTTTTTCTTCTCTGTCCTAGCATGCTTCTCTTCTCTGTCCTAGCGTGCTTCTCTTCTCCATCCTAGCATGCTTCTCTTCTCTGTCCTAGCATGCTTCTCTTCTCTGTCCCAGCGTGCTTCTCTTCTCTGTCCCAGCGTGCTTCTCTTCTCTGTCCTAGCAGCCGCTGCCTATCTTCTGTCTCTGCTAGCCAGCGTTTGCGTTGCTCTTCTTGTCTTAGCATCTTCTCTTCTCTGGTTGAACTGCCTAGAATTGTTCTCTGATCCTTCTCTGTCTTCTCCTAGTGTCTTTCTCTTCTCTGTTCTAGCACACTTCTCTTCTCTATCCTTTCTCCATCTAGCGTTGCCTTCTTCCTCTGTCCTAGGCATCTTCTCCTCTCTCTTGCTCCTAGCATGCTGTGCTCTTCCGTTCTTCCTAGCATGCTTCTCTTCTCTGTCCTAGCCACACTTCTTTCTCTTTCCTTAGCATGCTTCTCTGTCGCGGCCGAAGCAGTGCGTCGCGGCGGAGCAGCACATGCGGCGCTCCGAGTGGCGGCAAGCTCGGATTTTTGCTATTGCGTCCTCTTTTTTGCTTTGCTTCTATTCTCTGTCCTATCGTGCTTCTTTTCTCTTTTTCCTTTAAGCCGTTCTCTCCTCTGTACCTGCGGAATGTTCCTCTGCTCAGCTAGATGCTTCTCTTTTTTTTTTTTTTTTTTTTTTTCTCTGTCTTTTTCTTTGTGTGTCTCTCTCTCTGTGTCTTGCTTTCTCTCTCTGTCCTCTAGCTGCTCTCTTCTCGTCCTACATGCTTTCTCCTTCTCTGTCCTAGCCGTTGCTTCTCTTCGGCTTGTCCCCTTGAGCGATGCCTTCTCTTCTCTGTCCTAGCGTCTTCTCTTCTCTGTTGCAGCATGCTTTCGTCTATCTTCTACAGCGTGAGCGTGCTCTCTCTTTATGCCCATGCTCAGCCATGCTCTTTCTTGTCCTAGCGTTGCTCTTTCTCTGTCTAGTATTTCTCTTCTTGTCCCTAGCATGCTTCTCTTTCTTCTGACCCAGCGCTGTCTTCTCTTCTCACTGTCCCTAAGCATGACTTATCTTCTCTGTTGCCTAGCGTGACTTTCTCTTCACTGCTGTCCTAGCTATGCTTCTCCCGCTTTCTCTGTCCTAGCGTTGCTCTCCTTCCTGTGCCTAGCATGCCTTCTCTTCTCTGTTTCCCTTAGCTGCTTCTCTTCTCTGGTCTTATGCACTCGCTTCTTCTTCTCCTGTGCCCTAGCGTGTGCTTTCTCTTCTCCTGTCCCATGCTACCTAGCGTGGCATTCTCTTCCGTATTACCATAGCATGCTTCTCTTCTCTGTCCTAGCATGCTTCTCTTCTCTGTCCCAGCGTGCTTCTCTTCTCTGTCCTAGCATGCTTCTCTTCTCTGTCCTAGCGTGCTTCTCTTCTCTGTCCTAGCGTGCTTCTCTTCTCTGTCCTAGCATGCTTCTCTTCTCTGTCCTAGCATGCTTCTCTTCTCTGTCCTAGTGTGCTTCTCTTCTCTGTCCTAGCGTGCTTCTCTTCTCTGTCCTAGCATGCTTCTCTTCTCTGTCCCAGCGTGCTTCTCTTCTCCATCCTAGCATGCTTCTCTTCTCTGTCCCAGCGTGCTTCTCTTCTCGGTCCTAGTGTGCTTCTCTTCTCATCTAGCATGCTTCTCTTCTCTGTCATAGCGCGGTTCTCTTCTCTGTCCTAGCATGCTTCTCTTCTCTGTCCTAGCGTGCTTCTCTTCTCTGTCCTAGCAAGCTTCTCTTCTCCATCCTAGCGTGCTTCTCTTCTCTGTCCTAGCATGCTTCTCTTCTCTGTCCTAGCGTGCTTCTCTTCTCTGTCCTAGCATGCTTCTCTCTCTGTCCCAGCGTGCTTCTCTTCTCTGTCCCAGCATGCTTCTCTTCCCATCTGAGCATGCTTCTCTTTTCTGTACCCAGTGTCGTGCTTTTTCTCTGCTAGGCATTGCTTTCTTTTCTCATGTTCCATGCATGTGCTTCTCTTCTTCTTTAACCTAGCTTCTTCTCTGTCTCGGTGGTCCAGCGCTGCTTCTACCTGTTCCTTTAGCATGCCTTCGCCTTCCATTCACATCTAGCTATACCATGCTTTTCTTCTCGTCCTAAGCGTGCTTCTCTTTCTTGAACTCTTCCTTGAGCCATGCTTCTTTCTCTGGTCCTAGCAATGCTTCTCTTCTCTGTCTCAGCTTGCTTCTCTGTATCCTTAGCATTGTTTCTTCTTTCTGTTCCCATTTGTCTTCTCTTCTTTTCTTCTAGGCGTTTGGCTTTCTTCTTTCTCTGTATCAGCGTGCTTTTGCAGTGCTTCTGTTTCCCTAGCGCAAGCTGATCTCTCATCTGTGTGTAGTGTTGTTTCTCTTCCCTGTCCTAGCACACTTCTCTTCTTGCTCATCCAGTAGCGTGCTTCCCTCACTCACTCTGCTTTCCTGGCAAGCACTCTTCTTCTTCGCTCGTTCTCCTAGAGTAGCAGCGCTTACTCTTACTTCCCTGTCGCCTACCGCTTCGTCTCTCTGGTTCCCTAGCCAACACTTCTCTTTCTCGATGTACACTAGGCATGACTTCTCTCTTCCTTTAATTCCTAACGCATGGATAATCTCTTCTCGTGTCCTAGCAATGCATCTTGCTTCTCTTTCCCTTGGCATGCTTCCTCCTTCTTCTGTGCCCCTTCATGCGTTGCTTCTCTTCTTCTGCCCTACGAGCCAATGCCTGTCTGCCTTCTCTGTCCTTAGCGTGCTTTCTCTTCTCCATTCCAGACAGTGCTTTCTACTTCTCTGTTTATCCTAGCATGGCTTTCTCCTCTGGTCCCCAGCGTACTTCTCTTCTCTGGTTCCCAAGGCGTGTTCTCTGTCTTGCTCTTTGCCACCAACAACCAGCTCCTAGCATGGCTCTTCTTCCTCTTTCCTTAGCTTTGCTCTTTGTTGGTTTATACTCTAGTATGGCTTCTCTTCTCTCCCTAGCGTGTCTCTTCTGTTCATGTCTGTCTTGCTCTTTCCTAGGGTGCTTCTCTTCTCTTGCCTAGCATGCTTCTCTTCTCTGGTCTAGCAAGCTTCTCTTCTCCATCCTAGCGTGCTCCTCCTCTGTTCCTTAAAAAAAAAAAAAAAAAAAAAAAGAGAGAGAGAGAGAGAGAAAATGTAGATTTCTGGGGTTTTTTCTACAGCTTTTCATTATCTATGCCTTTCAGCTTATTTTTGTGTATGTAATGGTACAGTGGAAATACTATAGAGTAGCAAATTTCTTTACAACTCCACATTCACTGACACCAGGCTGACAGCTTGAAATTGACCTTGGTAAGAGAATTTACACCATGGGTATCACCAAAAGCTATGACTTGGGCACTTTCCACAAATCACCATTTGTTAAATAGTTGCCAGAACCCCACCAGCTTGATAAACGAGTAGATGGGAAAATGAAAAAAAAAAAGAAAGAAAGAAAAACTGGAATTGGGCAGGGTGGCACAGGCCAATAATCCAAGCACTTGGGAATCTGTAAGGCAAGAGAATCACAGCAGAAGCCAGCCTGGGCCACAGAGTAAGTTGGAAAAGAGACTGTCAAAACAACAAGAACAAGGACTGGAGACCTGTTACTCCCCAGTAAGGGAAGGGGGCTGAAATGAACCATATTAAAGCCACAAGACCAGAGGCTGTCCCTACAAATGCAGGAACTCAGGGGACCTCTTTCCCGTCCCTTTCCCCAACCCCTTCTCCCTCACTTTAGCTCCACCGTCTCCACCAGCTGGTGCAGCCTTAGTGTGTCTTCCCGGAGGTCTTGGTAAAGGGACTCATCCTTCATAATTAGTAGATACAGTTCCTAGGGAGAGGAGGACAGACAAGGTAAGGACAGGCATCTCATCCCAAGGAGCACTCACTACAAGGGCTGAGGTAGGGCCCCATGCCCTGAGCACTGAAGAATCATTGAGGCTAAGGCCCGCTGGCATCTTTTGCTTCCAGGTACCCAGCTCGAGGAGAAGTGTGAATCCTCCAAAGGGGAGAGGTATTCCAGAGCTAACAGCCAGCTCACCCACCTTGATAATGTGCCCGGCGCCTTCTTCCTCTTGTAGCAGTCCTTGGTAGGTATCCAAGAAGTGGAGGAGCACAGCGAGACAGGCTTGCTTCCGGCCCAGGCCCTCAGGACCCTCTAGGTTCCTTGACTGAACAAAGCTGACCCCCAAGTTAAGAAAGTTCTGAGCCAGGTGTGGTGGCACAAACCTGTAATCCCAGCACTTGGGAGGCAGAGGCAGGCAGATCTCTGTGAGTTCAAGGCCAGCCTGGTCTACGTAGCGAGTTCCAAGGGGCTACAGGGAGACCCTGTCTCAAAAAGAAAAAAAAAAAAAAAAAAAAGTTCTGGATAGCCAAGGAAACTGGGAAAGGAGGCAATGGGAAGATAAGCAGCCCCCAAATATTCTGGGTCTTGGAACTAAGATTCTCATCCATGTCAGCCAAGGATTTTGCTCAGAGTAAACAGGGATGGCTTCGACTTGACCACAAGCAGTTCTTGCCTGTGAGAGTTTCACATAAGAACAACTGCCAGGGGCCTGGGGAGAGGGCTCAATGGTTAAGAGCACTGGCTTCTCTTGTAGAGAACCCAGATTTGGTTCCCAGCACCCACATACCTGCAGGCTAACAACTGTCTGTAACTCCATTTCCAAGGGATCTGGTGCCCTCTTCTGGCCTATGCCGGTATTGCATGACACAGGTGCACTTTCATGCAGGCAAATCACTTCTTACACATAAAATAAAAATATATCAGCCCGGCGTGGTGGCACATGCCTTTAATCCTAGCACTCGGGAGGCAGAGGCAGGCGGATNGTACAATTCATACACATACAAGATAAAATAATTTAAAATAAAAAAAATTAAAAAAAAACAAAAAAAGAGCGCGCGCACCGCTCTTACAGAGGACTCGGGTTCGATCCCCAGCAACCCACATGGCGGCCGAGAGCATCTGAAACTCCAATTTCCAGGAGAACTCCGGCTCCAAGGGAATCTGAGACTCTCTTCTGACCTCCGTCGGCATTGCACGCTAAACGGTTGCACAGACCTGCATGCAGACAGTAACATTGATACTACATATCAGAAAATAAATAAAAATTTAAAAAAGAAAGATAACAGGGAAGAAAGGGGTGGGAGGAGGGCATTCTGGGTAGTTCATGTAACTAACTATTAGCAGGAAAGCACAACTAATAGCAGGAAAGCAGGAGAGAGAGAGAAGAGAAGAGAAGAGAAGAGAAGAGAAGAGAAGAGAAGAGAAGAGAAGAGAAGAGAAGAGAAGAGAAGAGATACCAGCAGAAGGTAGGGTGGATGGAAAGGGGACCAGTGGCCAGTGCTGTGCTGGGCATTTAACCCACAGACACTAGGGAACATGGATGTGTTGGGAGCAGAGTGTAAAGGCATCATTTACACAAGTTTGAAAGATCTCTTCAGTATCACTACAGACCAGGGAGAAAGATGCAAGGGCAGAAGCTGAAGTCCTGCAAGAGGCTGTGGCAGCAATGTAGGCGAGAGGTAATGAGGCCTGGACTTTCAGCAGCAGGGGCAGAGAGGAGAAAACCAGAAATGCATAGGTGTCCTGGAACTAGCTCAGACTGGCTCAGGAGTTCAACTGGGGGGTTTTTGACTAAGTGTATATGTTGGGTGTGTTTGGTTTTATTTTGGTGGGCACTGGGATTGAACCCAGGGCCTTATACATGCTGTCAAACATTCAAGCACTGAGTTACATCCAAGTGCTTAATTATTATTATTATTATATTAATATTATTTTGGTCTTTTTCGAGAACAGGTCTCCCTGTAGCCCCAGCTGTCCTGGAACACACTCTGTACACCAGGCGCGCCTTGAACTCCAAAGATCCGCCTGCCTCTGCCTCCCAAATGGACAGTGTCTCACTAAGTTCCCAGGCCTGGCCTTGAACTGATGATTCTCCTCTTTTAGCCTTCCTGAAGAGCTAGGATTTTTTTTTTTTTTTGGTCTTTTCGAGACATAAGGGTCTCCTGAGTTCCAGCTGTCCTGGAACTCTGTAAGACCAGGCTGCCTTGAACTCCACAAAGATCCGCCTGCCTCTGCCTCCCAATGCTAGGATTAAGGGCCGTGCGCCCACCCAACCCGGCCGGAGCTAGATTATTTAGGGAGCCATCACCATCTAGCTGTGAACTGGATTTTTTTTTTTTTTTTGGTCTTTTCGAGACAGGGTTTTCCCTGTACCCCACTGTCCTGGAACTCGCTCTGTAGACCAGGCTGGCCCCTTGAACTCACAAAGATCCGGCCTGCCCCTGCTCCCAAGTGCTAGGACTAAAGGTGTGCGCCACCCACCAGCTGTGAACTGTTTTTAAGCCATAGCCATTAAATCAGTTGTATTGTTGTGTACCATATACTTAATTATACATTGGTACTGTGCTGGATAGCTTTTTTGTTAACTTGACACACCTGGTTGAAGGGAGCCTCAATTTGGGGAAATTGGCTCGCATTGGACCTGGCCTGTGACGTATTGTCTTGATTGTTGAGCAATGTGGAGGGGCCCAGCCACTATGGATGGTGCCGACCCTCGGCAGTTGTTTGTTTAGCATATAAGAGGGCAGGCTGGGCATGGGCCAGGGGATGCAAGCTAGTAAGCAGCACTTCTCCATGGCCTGTGCTTCAGCCTCCTGCCCAGTTCCGCTGAGTTCCTGCCGTTGGGCTTCTAAGTGATATAAATTGTGACCCAGGAAATGTGAGCTGCATAAACCCTTTACCTCCAAGTTGGTGTCCGGTCAGAGTGTTTTTGGTTCATAGCAATTGAAGAGAACTAGAACTGTCTTTATAAACTTGTCACATAAAATGATTATCAAAGAAAGTTTTAAATAGATGGGGCATGGTGGCACATGCCTTTAATCCTAGCACTCAGGAGGGCAGAAGTAGGCAATGATTTTGAGTTCAAACCACCTGGTTCTACATAGCAAAGTTCCAGAACAGCTGGGGGCAAGATGAAACCCTGTTTCGAAAAAGACCACAAAAAAAAAAAAAAAAAAAAACGAGAGAGAGAGAGGAAGAGAAAATGTAGATTTCTGGGGTTTTTTCTACAGCTTTTCATTATCTATGCCTTTCAGCTTATTTTTGTGTATGTAATGGTACAGTGGAAATACTATAGAGTAGCAAATTTCTTTACAACTCCACATTCACTGACACCAGGCTGACAGCTTGAAATTGACCTTGGTAAGAGAATTTACACCATGGGTATCACCAAAAGCTATGACTTGGGCACTTTCCACAAATCACCATTTGTTAAATAGTTGCCAGAACCCCACCAGCTTGAATAACGAGAGATGGGAATGAAAAAAGAAAGAAAGAAAAACTGGAATTGGGCAGGGTGGCACAGGCCAATAATCCAAGCACTTGGGAATCTGTAAGGCAAGAGAATCAATACAGCAGAGCCCGCCTGGGCCACAGAGTAAGTTGGAAAAGAGACTGTCAAAACAACAAGAACAAGGACTGGAGACCTGTTACTCCCCAGTAAGGGAAGGGGGCTGAAATGAACCATATTAAAGCCACAAGACCAGAGGCTGTCCCTACAAATGCAGGAACTCAGGGGACCTCTTTCCCGTCCCTTTCCCCAACCCCTTCTCCCTCACTTTAGCTCCACCGTCTCCACCAGCTGGTGCAGCCTTAGTGTGTCTTCCCGGAGGTCTTGGTAAAGGGACTCATCCTTCATAATTAGTAGATACAGTTCCTAGGGAGAGGAGGACAGACAAGGTAAGGACAGGCATCTCATCCCAAGGAGCACTCACTACAAGGGCTGAGGTAGGGCCCCATGCCCTGAGCACTGAAGAATCATTGAGGCTAAGGCCCGCTGGCATCTTTTGCTTCCAGGTACCCAGCTCGAGGAGAAGTGTGAATCCTCCAAAGGGGAGAGGTATTCCAGAGCTAACAGCCAGCTCACCCACCTTGATAATGTGCCCGGCGCCTTCTTCCTCTTGTAGCAGTCCTTGGTAGGTATCCAAGAAGTGGAGGAGCACAGCGAGACAGGCTTGCTTCCGGCCCAGGCCCTCAGGACCCTCTAGGTTCCTTGACTGAACAAAGCTGACCCCCAAGTTAAGAAAGTTCTGAGCCAAGTGTGGTGGCCAAACCTGTATCCAGCATTGGGAGGCGAGCAGGCAGATCTCTGGTGAGTTCAAGGCCAGCCTGGTCTACGTATCGAATTCTAGATCAGCAGGGGCTACGGGAGACCCTGTCCTCAAAAAGACAAAAAAAAAAAAAAAAAGTTCTGGATAGCCAAGGAAACTGGGAAAGGAGGCAATGGGAAGATAAGCAGCCCCCAAATATTCTGGGTCTTGGAACTAAGATTCTCATCCATGTCAGCCAAGGATTTTGCTCAGAGTAAACAGGGATGGCTTCGACTTGACCACAAGCAGTTCTTGCCTGTGAGAGTTTCACATAAGAACAACTGCCAGGGGCACTCCGGGGAGAGGGCTCATGGTTAAGAGGAATGGCTCCTCTTGTAGGAACCCCAGAATTTGGTTCCCAGCAACCAATACTTGCCAGGGCTACACGAACTGTTGTAACTCCATTTCCAAGGGATCTGGTGCGCCTCTTTGGCCTTGCCGTATTGGCATGACACAGGGTGACTTTCATGCAGGCAAATCACTTCTTACACATTAAAACAATATATCAGCCCGGCGTGGTGGCACATTGCCTTTCTAGCATCGGCAGGCCGAGAGGCAGGCGGATTTTGTGAGTTCAAGGCCAGCCTGGTCTACAGAGTGAGTTCCAGGACACTGGGGCTACAGGAGACCCTGTCTGAAGACAAATAAATAAAAATAAAATAAATATATAATAAATAAATAATAAATAATAATATAATATATATATGAATATCAGAGGCTGAAGAGATAGCTCAGTAGTTAAGAGCACTGGTTGTTCTTCCAAAGGACCAGGTTTGGTTCCCAGAATCCACATGGTCCTTAACTCCAGTTCCAGGGGATTTGGCGCCCTTTTCTAGTCTCCATGAGCACTGCATGATACAACACACCTACTTACACTCAGGCAAAACACTCATACATATGATACAAAAAGGGTTTTTTTGGTTTTTGTTTTTTCTTTTTTGGTCTTTTTGAGACAGGGTGTCCCTGTAGTCCCAGCTGTCCTGGAACTCACTCTGTAGACCAGGCTGGCCTTGAATTCACACAAGATCCGCCTGCCTCTGCCTCCCGAGTGGTAGGATTAAAGGCATGTGCCACCACACCAGCATAAAAAGGCTTTTTAAAAATTTGTTTATTATTTTTTAGATTGATTGATTGATGTCTTTTTTTGAGACAGGGCTCCCTGTATCCTCAGCTGGCCTGGAACTCACTATGTAGACCAGACTGGCTTTGAATTTACAGAGACCCACCTGCCTCTGCCTCCCAAGTGCTGGGATTAAAAATGTGCACGCCTGGGTATTAGGGGTTTTTCTGGTCTTTTCGAGACAGGGTCTCCCTGTAGCCCCAGCTGTCCTGGAACTCACTCTGTAGACCAGGCTAGCCTTGAACTCACAAAGATCCACCTGCCTCTACCTCCTGAGTGCTAGGATTAAAGGCATGCGCCACCATGCCCGGCCTGTTTTGTTTTTTAATGTGTATGAGTGTACTGCTTGTATGAGTGTAAGTGTACCCATATCATGCAATGCCCTCAGAGGTCAGAAAAGGGCATCAGATTTCTGTGGAACTGGAGTTATGCATGCTTGTTAGTGGCCACGTCATGCTGGGAATCAAACCCTCATCTTTTTTTTTATTTTTTATTATTATTTATTTATGTGTATGAATGTACTGTCTGCATGCAGGTCTGTGCACCTGTGTCATGCAATGCTGCAGAGGTCAGAAGAGGGTGTCGGATTCCCCTGGAACTGTAGTTCTCCTGGAATTGGAGTTACAGACGGTTCTCAGCCGCCATGTGGGTGCTGGGGATGGAACCTGGGTCCTCTGCTGGTGCTCTTAACCGCTAGGCCATCTCTCCAGCCCCAAACCCTCGTCTTCTACAAGAGCAGCCAGTGCTCTTAACCACAGAACCATCTTTCCAGCCGCTTTAATTTTTATTTATTTATTTTTAATTTTTTTTTTTTTGTCTTTTTTGAGACAGGGTCTCCATTTAGTCCCAGCTGGCCTGGAACTGGAGTTAAAGATGGCTCTCTCAGCCACCATGTGGGTGCTGGGTATCGAACCCGGGTCCTCTGTAAGAGCAGTTGGCACTCTTAACCACTAGGCCATCTCTCCAGCCCCAAATATATATATACATATATATATATATATATGTATATATATGTATATATATATTTTTTGTCTTTTCAAGACAGGGTCTACCTGTAGCCCCAGCTATCCTGGAACTCACTCTGTAGACCAGGCTGGCCTTGAACTCCCAAAGATCCACCTGCCTCTGCCTCCTGAGTGCTAGGATTAAAGGTGTGCGCCACCACACCCGGCATATTTTTTTAAAGCAAATCAGGGGACTGGAGAGATGGCTCAGTGGTTAAGAATACCGACTGCTCTTGCAGAGGACCCGGGTTCGATTCCCAGCACCCACATGGCATCTAAGAACTGTCTTTAACTCCAGTTCCAGGGGAATTCGACGCCCTCTTCTGACCTCCGCGGCATTGCGCAACATGGGTGCACCAACCTACATGCAGAGAGAACACTCATACACATAAAAAAAATAAATAAATAAATAATTTAAAAATAAAGCAAATCAGGGGGCTGGAGAGATGATGCATTGGTCAAGATGCACTGGCTGTCTTGAAGATGACCCAGGTTCGATTCCAGCATTTGGCATGGCGGCTAACAACCATCCTAACTCCAGTCCCTGAGAATCCACACCCACTTCTGATCTCCATGGGCGTTGCATGACACATGTGCACTTTTTTTTTTTTTGTCTTTTTGAGACAGGGTCTACCCATAGCCCCAGCTGGCCTGGAACTCAGAGATCCACCTGCCTCTGCCTCCCAAGTGCTAGGACCAAAGATTGGCCACCACGCCCAGCTTAAAGAAGGTTCTTTTTTTTTTTTTTTTCCGGTCTTTTTGAGACAGGGTCTCCCTGTAGCCCCAGCTGTCCTGGAACTCACTGTGTAGACCAGGCTGGCCTTGAACTCACAAAGATCCACCTGCCTCTGCCTCCTGAGTGCTAGGATTAAAGGCGTGCACCACCACGCCCGGCTTAAAGAAGGTTCTTAGCTGCCATGTGGTTGCTGGGAATCCAACCCGGGTCCTCTGCAAGAGCAGTCAGTGCTCTTAACCACTGAGCCATCTCTCCAGCCTTGACACATGTGCACTTACATACACTTAGGTAATACACTCATACACACAAGCTTAAAATAGTAAATAAATTTGGAAAAAAAAAAAAGGGGGAAAGCAAATCAGACTAGGTATAGGGCATATGCCTTTAATCCCAGTACTCAGGAGGTAGAGACAGGTGAATCTTTTTAAGACTGAGTTGAGGGGCTGGAGAGATAGCCTAGTGGTTAAGAGCACCGACTGCTCTTACAGAGGACCCAGCACCCACATGGAGGCTGAGAATCGTCTGTAACTCCAACTCCAGGAGAACTCCAGTTCCAGAGGAATCCGAGACCCTCTTCTGACCTCCGAGGCATTGCACACACGGGTGCACAAACCTGCATGTAGACAATACATTCATACACACAGAAAATTAAAAAAAAAAAAGACTGAGTTGAGCTTGGTCTACACAGTGAGTTCCAGGCCAGATGAGGCTACGGGGAGACACTGTCTCAAAAAATAAATAAATAAATAAATAAATAAATAAATAAATAAATAAATAAAATAAAAAAATTTAAAAAGGCAAAGCAAATAGATTCAATCAGAAACTATGATGCCAAGACACCCAATAAACAGGCCACTATAGCTCACCTCTAACAGACCCTACTGAAGCACAACTATGACCTAATGCTGACATCAGACTCTGTAATAGTTCACTAGGCAAGCAGGTGCTTAGAGTAGGGATCCTCAGTGGAGAAAGCAGCACCCTTAATAGAATAACACCTCAGCCAGGTGTGGTGGTGCACGCCTTTAATCCCAGCACTCAGGAGGCAGAGGCAGGTGGATCTCTGTGAGTTCGAGACCAGCCTGGTCTACATAGTGAGTTCCAGGACAGCTGAGGCTAAAAGGGAGACCCTGCCTCAAAAAAAGGGGGGGGGGCGCTGGAGAGATGGCTCAGTAGTTAAGAGCACTGACTGCTCTTGCAGAGAACCCAGGTTCGTGTCCAGCACCCACATGGCGGCTAAGAACTGTCTTTAGTGCCAGGCATGGTGGTGCATGCCTTTAGTCCTAGCACTCCGGAGGCAGAGGCAGGTGGATCTTTGTGAGTTCAAGGTCAGCCTGGTCTACAGAGTGAGTTCCAGGCCAGCTGGGGCTACAGGGAGACCCTGTCTCAAAAATACCAAAAAAAAAAGAATAACACCTTACACTTGTATACACCTACAGCTTCCACAGCTTTCCCTCATCTGGAACTCGGTAGACCTTCACAGCAGCCCATAACAGAGTAGCTGCTGGTTACCTTCATGTCATAGAAGAGGAAACTGAGGCCCCGGGAGATGAAGGGATCCATCTGCCCAAGGTCATGTAGTTGGTGAGACAAAAAGTTAGATGTGTTTTCTAGGGGAGAGTTTGGGCTGGGGTGTTGCTTATGAGGTGGAAGAAATGGCTCCCTCCCTCACAGTCTGCCCTCTTATAAACTCTATAAAAGGATATTATTGATGTAGCTCTTGTAGAAATTTCTCTGTCGGCAGGAAGAGGGAATGGGTGAGGACAATGTCATCAAGCAGGATATCTGTAGAGATCGATGAGTGTCACAGATGTCAGAGGGGCATTTCCATGCCTACTGAACCCTACTGGAAACCCTGCACCCTCCTTTCTTGCCTCTTTCACCAGACTGGAGCCCCAGCCACCTGCCCCGTCATGCTCTGCACACGCGCACACACATGTGTGAAGGTTCTGGGCAGCCGCTGCGGGGGTGGGGCTGGCAGCTGCCAAGGCAGCTGGAGGGAAGAGGGGATGCCTTTGACAGCCTTGCACACTTTTCTTCAATGTGTGTGGGAAGTTGGTCAGATAACACACCATGTCTAAGATCTGCTTGGGAAAAAAAGTAGCCCACAGAAGGGACTCTAAACAGAGAACTGGCAGGAGTTATGGCAGAGGGCTGTAGATGTGTGGGCACATGTACCCCTCCTCCCCTCAGCACTCCCTACCTCACAGCTTTGAATTTCCACAGGGCAGGTGGGAACCAGCCCCATTAAAAGGGAGAGGGGAGAGACTGCCTCTCTTTGATCTCAGTCTTTAAATAGAAATCCTGTGTCCTCTGGGAGCCCAGAGGTGGAAGGGTTAATGATGGGGAGGGGCAGGGGCTCCTCTCGCCACCCTTTTAGCTCCACACCTCTGTCTGGGCCTGGCTCAGCCAGTCAGCCAGGTACAAGGTCGCCCTGACTTGCAGCCAGCCCCTGGGGTGGGGCAGGACTCCCTGGCACACAGAGATGGGCAGGGCACAGCAAGGGAGCCAGGTGTCCTCACCAAGACAGGTTAGGGCCAGGTCCAGGCACTGCTCCAGGACAAAACCAAGACATCGGACAGCCCTTGGCTCCACCATGCTCTGCTGCCAATTCTAGCCATGAAGGTGGAGGTGGAGAACCAACCCAAGATTATCCACTTTGGCTATTTCATTTCACAAATGAGAAACTGAGAGCCAGAGCTCGGAGCCTCTTGCCTGAAGCTGGAAGCAGGACCTGAACTCCTGAGTCTCTGTTCTTTTCTCAATGTGTAAGAGGCAAACGGAGTATCAGGGTAAAATCTAGTGGTCAAGAGGGGCCGTCTAGGGCTCTGAGGACTCTGTGACTAGGTGTGGAGAGCCTTCTATAAGTCGTCTCCTCCCACACACCCTGGGAGGAGACCAAAATGGCTTGAGAACATGGGTTATATTGGAAATATCAGAGTAACAGGTTAAGCTGGGATGGTTTCCCAAACCAGTTACTCTGGAGATCTAGCCTACCAAGCCAGGCTAGATGGGTGACAATTTGGGAGTCTCTGCCCAGAGAACTGAGCAGCCTATAGCATTATGCCCTTGTAGAAGACAGAAGATATTTTCTCCTTTTCCCTCTGTCCAGCCACCCTGCTGTGTTGTGAAAGTGAGTTAGAAGAGGCTCCAGCCCTCATCCCCAGAGCCACGGATGGGAACTAGGGATGAAGAGGCCTGAGCACCTTCCTTGGAATCTTTATCTCACAAGAGAGCAAATGCTGAAAGCAGAATACAAGAAGAAGAGCAAGGGCAGAGTGGGGGAGATGCTGATATGGGGGCTACAGTTTGGCATCTGTTTATTCCAAAGCAGGCATTGGTCCAATGCACAGCCTCCCCAGGGAATGTGTCATAAAGACACAGGGTGTGTGGTGTAGGCGGGAAGTTATGGTTAAGAGAGCTGTATGTGTCTGATATTTTTCTAATTAAATCCAAAAGGTGTCAGCTCCCCGGGGCCGCTGCAGCCTGAGTCTAAAGACAGGACCCGGACCTTGAAAGAAAAAAAAATTTCTAGGCAGTGGGTGGCACCCCAGTCCTAAAGCTATAATACCTTAAGAGGTATATCCCCCACCCCCAGCTTTAGAGTCTGGGGCCCTCAAGCCTTAGACCCATGTGGGTTTCGCTAGACTTGAATATCTTCTACCGAAGCTCTAATCAGCAATTTGAAGCCTCAGTTCTTCAAAAGCCCCTTTAATAGGGTGATGGTGGAGAAGAGCAAAATGGCATCATCATTTAGGGAACAAGTCTCTCAGGGTGTGGTTATTTTTTAAAGAGGCCTTGTGCTAAGGCATGCCACTGAAAGAGGCCCAGATCTTTTTAGATGCCACAGGCCCCCCGGGGCTGCCTCCAAAGCCTCTTCCCTCCTAGAGACCTTCAACCCGCCCCCCCCCCCCAGGATGCTTTCCCATACAAGCAGTTTGGAACCTATGCCTATCCACATTGCCCACCAAGTGGGCCAACTTGTTTTGGGGACTACTTCTACCCAGCCAGCGACTCCTGTCAGAGCTTTCAAGCCTAAGCACAGTCTGCAGGGTGGCAAAATCTCTCGGCTAGATGGCTTCCATCTTGTTGTGTCAGGCCCTAATTTAGGGGCACAGGAGGAGGTAGAAAAATATCAAGGACCCAAGAGAGACTGGCTTGAATGTGCAGGGGGAGAGGAAGGATGGCTGAAGGAGAGAAGGAGGGTAAGGCTGGTGTGCGGAGGAAGGTGGGCACTGCGGGTCCGTCCCCGTACAGCACTTTGGGAGTCCCCTCAGCCCCTGCACCCACGCTCCAGCTCAGTACCTCCCCCAGGCTCCAAGGGCAAGAGGGAGAACCCGGGGCATCCCCTGCTCCATCCCGGATGGATGATGAACAGGCCGTTGGATTCCTTACCTGAGGCGCTGCTGTCCCTGGTGGTCCCTCCTGCCAGGCGCTCCAAAACCCGGTTCAGGAGATGCTCCGGCCGCTCGGGGGCGCCCAGGGGGGCCCAGGGCGGTGAAGTCAGAGGCTCGCCCGGAGAGAGCTCATCTGAGGAGTACGAGGATGAGGAGCGCAGAGGTCCCCCGCACCCCAGCGGCCCGGGCCCGGGCACCTCCTCGAGCTGCAGCCAACAGGGGCCCCCGCTACCCGGTTCCTCGGAGACCCCCACCGGCTCTCCGCCTTCCTCCTCCGCAGGCGGCTCCAGCCCTGGCTCGGCGGGGGGCTCCCGGAGGAAAGCGGGGAGCAGCAGGCGAGACACGCTCTGCCGCCGCAGCAGCGGCCGCGGTGCCCCAGCCGGACCTCCGCCCCCGGCCGGGCCCCCACCGCCTCCAGGCCCGCCGCAGCTCCCCGGACCCCCTCCGGGACCTCCCGTCACCGCTCGCCCCGCCAGCTGCGACGTCTGCTTCTTCAGAAATTTCTCCAGCGGCTTCATGCCACCCCCCCCCCTCTCCTAGCGGCCGCCGGGGGACCCAGGTGTCCCAGCCCGGCGCGGGCGGGGGGGGGGGCGGGGACGCGATGCTCGGAGCCGGACGAGCAGCAGAGCGGAGGGCCGTGCCAGGCGCCGGACCGGGAGCCGGAGGTGGCCGAGTCTCGCTGGCCGCAGTCCAGAGGCCAGTGGCCCGGGGAGGTGCCAGGGGGCAGGAGGACGCGCTCTCAGCGGCTCCCCATGCCGGCTGCAGCTAGAGAGCGGGCAGGCTGCGGGGCCGGTGCCCGGTTCAGCGCTCCGGGGCCGGACAGAGGCGACAGAGGCAGCGGGCGGAGCGCAAGGCTGGAGGACGCGGCGGCGGCGACGGCGGCGGCAGCGGCGGCTGCGCTCCTGGCCCCGGGGAAGGTGGCAGAACTGAGACCGCGCCCCCTCCTCCAGGGCCCCGCCCCTACCCTTCCCGGGCCCGCCCACACCGGGCCGCGCGAGGCTTGAACTTGGGCGCTGCTGCTGACCCGCGAGAAGACCCCGGGCTTGGGCTCAGAAAAGACGCGGGAATTAAGGGCCAAGGAAAGGGAGTGATGTACCAACGGGAAACGACTACTGGCTCGGATTGCCGCGTCTCTTTAGAATCAGAGCCGGGGCAGATCTTTGGCCTACACCTTGGCACGCCTACCTGCACAAGGATGAGGCTCACAAAGACTGCTGAACTCTTTGCATCCTTCAATTACTGGTGGTCCTTATCTTCCACCCGTGAGAAGGGCCGGGGAGGCCTTTGGGGTGAATGGGCATTGGCACGGAGTGGGGGTGCGGAATCCATGGGCCCTGTAAGGCAGGTACTGGCAGGTAGGAAAGAGCCAGGTGGAGAGCAGCAGGTTGTGGCAGGTCTAGTTGGGTTGGAAAGAGATAGTAGGCAGGAGCCCAAGAGCGTCAGGGCACCTGAACCGAGGTGGCAACAAAAGGAAGCAAGTCCACAGAGGGGGCTGGTGAGCCCCAGAACTGCCAACTACTCTCACCAAACACGTGCCCCCTGGAGCGGGAGGAGTGTTGCTCGATTAGCATCCTAATATCCTTATTCCTAATGCCCATGCCAGGGCATTCTGGCCCTAAGGGTGCAATGCCCTAGGAGGACCGGGATATGAAGACACAGTGTGAACACATCCAGGTTAGACTTACACGGTGAGGGAGTGGCACCGAGGTTTCGGATGGGCTGAGGCTCCTGGACAACACCCCACCCCTGTTTACTGTTCGCCAGCCAGGCATGGGCAGGAATGCTAATAGCTGGGAGTGGTGGAACTGACAGGGTGTGTACTACACTCATGTTGCTGTCTCTGCATATCTGGTTCCATGTGTGCTAGAGCATGTGCTCACAGAAATAAAGCTCTGCACACCCATCTGTGGATTTGGAGAGGGAACAATAAAAAGAGCACTAATTTTGGCTAAGAAGCTAGGTCTGAGCATCAGTTTCTGGGCTCACTTTATCCAGCACATGTCTAAGGTTGAAAGAAGCAACTGGCTGGAGTGGCTTGGAGCTCTCCAGGTAACCTTTTAGGACCCAAATAGGAAGAGGGAAGGGCCTCTCTTCCCCACATGCCACAGTTACCAGATTAAGCCGGTTGCCTTGGTAACCTCCTCTATGGGCAGGATTTGGGACTGTCGGTTAGGAAGGGTGAAGAATTAGGGAGTGTGGTGGGTCTGGGGGCTGGAAATAAAAGGGACTGAGACATCTATGAAGACAGCTTGAGGAACAGAACTCCAGCACCCCCTCCAGCTACCAAAGGACATGACGCAGTGACTAAACTCAAGACTAAAGCAGGAAGAGGGCATCGGTGGTCCTGTTGAACAATGGTGGTTTCTACCTAGACTGCACACTGGATTCAGAGGGGAGCTTTTCAGAAAGGCTGATGTCCAGGTCATACCTGAGATCAGTTACAGTATCTTTGGGGCAGGCTCAAGGCTTTTAATAGTTTGAAAAGCTCTTAAAGGTGATTCAAATAGCCAAGGTTGAGAATCACTGCTGTAGGTCAACCCTAGCCCACTGTAGATATGGACCGTTTGGTGATTGCAAATCCTTGCTGTTTTTAGTAGCCACAAGGCAGTAAGTCTGTGGGCTGACCCAGAGAAGGAGAGTTGATAAACAGGCTGGGTGTGGTGGCACATGCCTTTAATCCCAGCACTCAGTAGGCAGGGGCAGGTGGATCTCTGTGAGTTCAAGGCCAACCAGGTCTATAAGGTCTACATAGCAAATTCCAGGCCAGCTGGGGCTACAGGGAAACCATCTCAAAAATAAAAATAAAAAAGGGGGTGGGGTGGGGTTGGAGAGCTGGCTCAGCAGTTAAGAGCACTGGCTGGTCTTGCAGAGGAACTGGGTTCAATTCCTAGCACCCAGATGGCAGCTGTCTTTAACTCCAGTTCCAGGGGATCCAACACCCTCTTCTGACCATTGCTGGCATTGAATGATGGGGTACACTAACAGATATGCAGGCAATACACTCACATTAAAATTGTTTTTTATAAAAAAAAGTTTGGGTGGTATAGAATTAACTGTGGGGAAATGGGGGCTCAAAACTTGAGAGCCCAGCCCATGGGCTTCTAGAAAGGTGTTGGGTGGGGCTACCTAAGGCTAATCTGTCCCTTAAACTCCCATTATTTCTGCCTACTGAGAGGCAGCTGGGGGGGGGGAGCAGAGAGAACCTGAGGGCTTTGCTGAGCTTGAGTTTCTTCTTACTGTGCTGGTTACCAGGGCAACAGAGAGAGCAACGGGATCTAGGTCCAGGACTTGGGAAGAGGCAAGGGTATGAGGGGAAACTTTTTAATTTTAAAATTTTATTTTTTGTGTGTATGAAAGTACTGTCTGCATGTAGGTTTGTGCACCCGTGTCATGCAATGCTGCGGAGGTCAGAAGAGGGTGTTGGATTCCCTGGGAACTGGAGTTAAAGATGGTTCTCGGCTGCCATGTGGGTGCTGGGGATCGAACCCGGGTCCTCTGTAAGAGCGGTCGGCGCTCTTAACCGCTAGGCCATCTCTTCGGCCCCATATTTTTTATGTGTATGAATTGTACTGTCTGCATGTAGGTTGGTGCACCCGTGTCGTGCAATGCCTCGGAGGTCAGAAGAGGGTGTCAGACTCCCCTGGAACTGGAGTTAAAGATGGTTCTTAGCCATGTGGGTGCTGGGAATCGAACCGGGGTCCTCTGCAAGAGCAGTTGGTGCTCTTAACGCGCTGAGCCATCTTCCAGCCCAGGGGAAGCATCTTAATATTTTCATTCCTCCTGCCAGTAACCCAGCCTCAAACTTGGTTGGCATCCTTTGCATGACCCCAGGAGACCAATGATCTAAAGAGTAATTTGGGATGAGGTAGGTGAGGTCATGTCAGGTATATGGCAGCAAGCCCTGAGAAATATTGGCTATTTCCATCTGTCCCTTTAAGATAACCCAATGATGGGGCTGGAGAGATAGCCTGGCGGTTAAAAGCGCTCTTGAAGAGGACCCAGGATCCATCCCCAGCACCCACATGGCAGCTGAGAACTGTCTGTGACTCCAATTCCAAGAGAACTCCAGTTCCAGGGAATCCGACACCCTCTTCTGACCTCCGAGGCATTACACAACATGGGTGCACAAACCTACATGCAGACAGTACATACACATACAAGATTAAAAAAGAAAAAGATAACCCAATGATGCCCATACCACCAGTACAAAGCCCTGTGGAACCCAAGAACTGCTTCCAGGTCCACAATACTCAGTTGCTTTTCCATACCAGAGGTAGTATTTGTATAATACTGTAAACTTTCACCCAAGGAAAGTTAATTCAAGACTGGCAATTATTTTTTATGTGTATGAGTGTACTGTCTGCATATAGGTTGGTGCACCCGTGTCGTGCAATGCCACGAAGGTCAGAAGAGGGCGTCAGATTCCCCTGGAACTGGCGTTAAAGATGGTTCTTAGCCACCATGTGGATGCTGGGAATTGAACCCTGGTCCTCTGCAAGAGCAGTTGGCGCTCTTAACCGCCGAACCTCCAAGACTGGCAATTACCCTGTATGCCCCAGGGTCCCAGGCAGAAGGCAGCATCAATCAGTTGGTGGTTGTCTGTTTTCCTAGTCCTTGCCTGTACTAAGACTGATAGGAACTGGCCCTTAGATTGTGGGTCATGGTGCTATAGTGCCAACATCTTTACTTTCCAGAAACACAGCTACCTGTACCTCCATCCCTTCTTAAGACCTACAGTTGAACTAACATTGGTGGTTCATGACATGGATATACTTATTTGCTAAACACAAAGGAAGACTTTAGGAACAGTAAATACTCAGGTAGATAAAAGCAGTATTTCAGTAATTTTGTTCTGAGACTTCCATTCCAAGGGATTACATGCCATCCTGGTGTCTATGTAGCAATGTGGAATGAAGCTTACAAAGAACTGTCAGAAACTGGGTGTGGTGTTCCACACTGAAATCCCAGTGAAGTGGAGGTCGAACCAGTGAGCAGAAATTCAAGATCATAATCAGCTTCTCAGTGACCAAGACACCACCCTGGTTTGAAAAACAAAAAACCACAAAGGGGGGCAAGAATGAAAAACTATTGCTAGGCACATTCAAACTTGGGGCCTTACAGGAACTCCTTACCTCTCTGGCCTTCCATTTCACCAGTCTGAGCTGAATCAGGTTGTGATTGCAATTCTAAAGGGAATTAGAGTCCGTTCTTCCCAAATCAAGAGTCACACAAGAACTAGCAACAGAGCCAAGTTTATAGTCTAAATTTTATTATCTTCAAGTCACAATGTTAATCACAAATGTGCACCCTTTAAAACAGTAACAAAAACAACACACATGGTGAAATCCTTGCAACTAAACACAGTGGACCAACACAGACAACTGTCACAGTGTCTTATGGTCTGGGAATCTGGGCTACTGCCCACAGGCTTGAGGAGACATCTTTAGGTTTAAGGCAAAGGGAAGCCTATCAAAGGCACAGCCACCAGCTACCCCTGGAAGAACCTCAGTTATTTCCTCCTGTGGGTTACAGCTAAGTGCCTCCCCCTATCCCAACACCTCAACTCAGAGTGGTTAGCCCAGCTGTAGGAGGAAAGGAGTAACACTGACATTATTACGGAGAGACAGCCATCACCTTCTCCCTCAGGTTCTGTAGGAACCCTGGAAAAGTGCTGCAGTAACTAGAAACTTCCACAGAGGCAGAGGGATGTGGTTGGTGCCATGGAGAAGGAAAGGAGGGAGAGCCCTTGCCCAGAAGGTGACTTGCTTCCTTAGGACCTAAGCCCAGGTACAGTTATCTTCTGTTTGCAAGAATAGGAGTAGAATCTGGGGAATATAAGGTAGCAACATCTAAAACACTAGTAGCAAGAAAGTCATGAAGAACAACCGCAGAAGACAAGGCAGGCTGCTTGCTAGATAGTATTTGCCTCCAGAGATGCATTGGTCCAAAGCAACAGGGATGGGGATATGGCAGGAGGGATGGAAAGAAGAGAAGCAAGGCCCACTAATTCCACTGACCTCAAAGACCGAGACCTGAGGACTCTGTGATGCATTCCCTAATGGTGCAGAGGCTCTCATTCCACCCTCCCCTCTCACAAAAGCATCCAGTTTGTCATCTCTCCCCACAGAGTTAGCCTTGGTGGAGGACTGAAGCCCATCAGAGTACAGGTACTGATGGAGATCTAGACATAAAACCTACACCAAAACGAGGGCTCCTACTTACCCATTCCACTTTCTCTACAACAGGAAATTGTGTGCAGATAGCTTTGCTTCCATAGGGTCAGGAGTTAAGAAAATAAAGGCCAATCAAAAGTGAAAGGCCAGCTATTTTTACACTTGGTTGACATATTCTCAATTATTTGGGATTCAGGAAGACTCAAAATGGAATTCAGAGGCTAGTAAACCAGAATGAACTTGTTTCATGTAAAAGGGAGGAGGGGAAGGGAAGAAAAAAGGAGAGAATAAAAAAAAACTAAGAACATTAATTTGAGAGTCAGGCTTTAAAAATGAACATTCAAACAAATAGGAAGGAACTTCCTTGGGAGCAGAAGACAATTGAATTTCCAGGGAGAAAGTAAAAATAAAATAAAACAAAACAACAACAACAACAACAACAAAAAATAATAAGCAAGGAAATGCAGGCTTCTGCATCTAGACTCAGAAGCCTGGGTTTGCCAGTCTCTGCTCCCCCGAGTTCAGCCAGCTCAAGTGAAGAGTGCAGGTGGAAGGAAGCCGCCTGTTTCTTCTCTCTCCAGCAGACCTGTCCTCAGAGGAAGAGGGCCCCTCCTCCTTTAGCTGCTTGCTGGCCGGGCCACCCCTCATTTTTTAAGCCCTCTGGATAGTAGACAGCCAGTTGTACCTCTTCTTTCCTGAGTTCTCACCTCTCCTGTTCTAACAAGAGTTAGGAAAATAGAAGAATGCCAAAGTGTTAGTAGGCCTCTGGATATTTATATAAAGTTTCTCAAAATGTCACATTTCTAAATCACGTAGTTTATTTATTTGGAGCCAGGGATCATATATAAGGCCTTGTACAAGTTAGACTCTCAGCTCCTAATTACTGTGCTTTAATGTCCGTAAAAACAAAAGCAATAAAATAATCCAGAGTCAGGTGGTCCATACCTGTATCCCAGCACTCAATAGAAGTAGGAAGGTAGAAGCAGGAAGATGGAAAGTTTGTGGCCAGCCTGGGCATGTAGTGAAGACTCCACCTCCACAACACATACATATATAACCTGGAAACAATCTGATAGCCTTTCTCCTCTAAGATTTTTAGAATTGGCTCTTTCTGTTTTAACAGCTTAAATTTAGATACTTGATCAGTTTAGACTAGGCTCCTGCACTTTTACTTTGTATTTCCCCAAATGAAACTGTTAGGAATGGTTTCTCTTTAATTCTACCCAAGGCAGTCAGAAAACAAAGAACCTTCCCCAAGGTATCTACCCCTGGCTAAACATGTAAGCGTGAGCATTAGTTTTCCAATAAGGGTCACAGTAAGTTGGGTACTTACAAATGATGTGACACTTCTTAAAATATTTGAAAACTCTTATTAACTGGAACCTCTGCTTACAACCTGAAATAATAAAGTTGGAATATGTTATTGTTTCACACAAAGGAGTTTCACACCCCCCCAAAACTAAAGAAATCCTCTGGAAAGAAGATAATCTCACTGATGCACCATATGGTGTGAGTATGGAAGGAGCCATACCTCAGGTGGAGGGGGCTTGATGGAGACTGGCTGGGGAGTCCTCCGGGGTGGGGAGGGTTTTGGCTGTACCTGCTGCTGGGCAGGGTTATAGTAGGTCACTCCTCCATATACCTGTGATGGGGCCTATGACCGCACAAGCCAGAAGACAAAGTTAATAATTAATTCATCCAAACTATAACATTATCTACCTGCCAAAATAAGAGCACTGAGGAATTTCTAAATTTTTTTTTCTTGTCTTTTTGAGAGGGGGTCTCCCTGTAGCTCCAGCTTGCCTAGAACTCACTATGTAGACCAGAGTGTTCTTAAACTCAGATATCCACCTAAACAGACTTTTTTTTTAATTTAATCACCATTCTTTTTTTAATTTTATTTATTTTTTATGGATATGAACGTACTGTCTGCATGTAGGTTTGTGCACCTGTGTCGTGCAATGCCATGGAGGTCAGAAGGTGTCGGATTCCCCTGGAACCAGAGTTAAAGATAGTCTCAGCTGCCATGTGGGTGCTGGGGATCGAACCCGGGTCCTCTGCAAGAGCAGTCGGTGCTCTTAACTGCTAGGCCATCTCTCCAGCCCCAACAGGCTGCTTTTTTTTTTTTTTTTTCCAACAGGCTGTTCTTAAACTCACTGACATACACTTGCCTCTGCCTCCTGAAGGCTAGGATAAAGGAATGCATCAATGCACCTGACCCTAGAATATCTAATTAAAAAAAAATAATCTTTAGAGCAGCCAGTGATCTTAACCACTAGTCTCTTAAAAAAAAAAATCTTAAGCTGGGCATGATGGCACACGCCTTTAATCCTAGCACTTGGGAGGCAGAGGCAGGCGGATCTCTGTGAGCTCAAGGCCAGCCTGGTCTACACAGTGAGTTCCAGGACAGCTGGGGATACAGGGAGATCCTGTCTCAAAAAGAAAAAGAAAAAACAAAACAAAACAAAACAAAACTTTGGGGTTGGAGAGATGGCCTAGCGATTAAGAGCGCTGACTGCTATTGCAGAGGACCCGGGTTTGATCCCCAGCACCTACATGGCGGCTGAGAACTGTCTATAACTCCGGTTCCAGGGGAATGCGACACCCTCTTCTGACCTCCGAGGCATTGCATGACATGAGTGCACAAACCTACATGCAGACAGTGCATTCATACACATACTAAAAAAAAAACCCCCACAAAAACCAGAACTTGCTGGGCATGGTGGCACATGCCTTTAATCCTAGCACTCAGGAGGCAGAGGCTCAAGACCAGCCTGGACTACAGAGTGAGTTCCAGGACAGCTGGGGCTACAGGAAGACCTTGACTCAAAAAGACCAAGAAAAAAAAAAAAAAAGTCCTTATGAAGAAATGAAAAAAAAAATTTTTTAAGCTGCCCCCTCCAAAATAAAAAGCACATTTACTTCTCTCTTACTGTATCCCTATTCTGCTCTGGCTCCTATTCTTTACAGTACTGCCCAGTTCTCTTCAATTCCTACCATTAGCTGACAAACAGAAAAGGCTGAGCTCAACAGTGGCACTCTGGATGCCAGATGTTGTTGACAAGTCCCCCAGGACAAAGTAGGACATGCTGTCCAGAATACACCTCCTCCATATACTTGAATAAATAGTGCATCTGACTACCTACGTACGATGTACCAAAAGGCAATGTGCCTTAAGGAAACTGTAGAGAAAGCTAGGAATGGTGCTGCATACCAGTAATCCTAGCACTTGGGAATTAGAGGTAGAGGATCACAAGCTGCAGGCCAAGCAGGGCTATAATCTGAGTGAGTCTCATGATCCTGCCTTAAAATCCAAAACCAACCCACCCACCCACCCTAAAGAGAACCAGCAGATGAGAGGTATTATATAAGCTGCACTTCTAGTTCCTGACCACCAAGGGGCATCCTGGTGCCACATGCAGGATCAGTGACATTGAAATGTTCTTGTAAATTCTTTTCACATCCTCCCCATACCACAGCCTATCTGATTTAAAGGATGTGGACCTAGAAAAATTAGGCATCTCACCTGTGCATTGGGATACAGATGAGGAGGAGGTGGAGGAGGCAGTGCTCCTGGAGCATAAGGGTAACTGGGATTACCAAAATTCATGACCCCTGGAGCAGAAAAGTAAGTAGGAGCAAGCAACTGCTGGGGTGGTGGCTGTCCTGGAGACATCGACACTGGTGGGGGGTAGAGGCCCGGACTGGGCAGAGGTGCCGGTGACTGGTGGGGATGTAAACCTGGACAAAGAAGGGAAAACAAAACTTTAAATACCACCATTTTCATAAGGTGGATTAGCATGGACTGCTCAGCACAACCAGGGAAGGGTTCAAATCCACAAGATGAACTTAAGTTTGGCGCACAAGCAGCCAGGGTGGCCAGCCTCACAGGCTAGCAGCACATGGCTAGAGAAGGTAGGGTTTGTGCAATTCCCAACACACATCCACACATCCTGTAGCATACAAGAGCAACAAAGCTTACCTGGGTGGGGAAGGTGCATTTCTGGCTGTACAATCATGCCCTGTGGCGGCAGTGGGGCAGGGCTGTCACCATGAGTATAGATTGGTCCCTGGAACTGCACTGTAAGATATATTGAGATTCTTATAAACCCCTATCCTTCATACCACACCACAACTCTGTCATGCAAACATGTTCTTAATTTTCAGTGTGAAGAAAACAGCAACAACATAATGTGTGAGAACCACTGGATGGACAGAAGGGAAAGCGAGAGGCAGAAGACTGGTAGAAGTCCCTTTACCCCAACAATAAGAAAGAATTCACGCCAGATATGGTGGTGCATGTCTTTAATCCCAACACTCGGGAGCAGAGGCAGGCCAGCTGGGGGCTATAGGGAGATCCTGTCTCAAAAAAATCAAAAAATGAACTCACATGGGTCATAATAATGGCCTTCCATGATACTAATATGCACAGGAGGAGCAGGGGGCTCTGGCACAGGTCTCTGTCGCTGGGATGAATAACGTTTGGCTCGACCACTCTGGACACCCTGAAATCAAAAAAGGTCTGAATAAGCCTTCTAGAAGGATGACTTATCAAATCCTACCTGCTTTAGATGCTGAAGAACTTGATACATGACAGGTATTTATTAAGTATTTGTAAATCAATTTTAAAAATTGATAAAAAAGCCGGGCATGGTGGTGCACGCCTTTAATCCTAGCACTTGGGAGGCAGAGGCAGGCGGATCTTTGTGAGTTCAAGGCCAGCCTGGTCTACAGAGCGAGTTCCAGGACAGCTGGGGCTACAAGGAGACCCTGTCTCGAAAAGACTAAAAAAAATAAAAAAAATAAAATAAATAAAAATAAAAATAAAAATTGATAAAAAGAAAAAAAATTTGATCAAAAAACAAAACGAAACAAAAAAACTAGCATCTGAACCTAAACCCTCATCTTGACATTTCTGAGGTCCAAATTAAAAGAAACATGAGCAATCGATGGAAAAACTGCCATCAAGAATTTATCAATAGTCTAACCCTGTGTAAGCCCAACATTTGGGATTCAGAGGCCATGATGAATTCCAGGTCAGCCTGGGTTAGAAAGGGTAAGAGACTATCTCAAATAAGAACAAAAAGACCTTATTTTGGTTTTAACAGAGATCAAGCAATACTATGTAACCTCCTCCCCCATTGTCTTTTGTGAACAGTACTAGAGACTGAACCTAGGGTATCATGCATGCTCAACCACCGAGCTATACCCAGCCCTCCCTCTCCCCTTTTTGTACCATTTCTTCCATCCGGTTAAACTGAGGCGGAGGTCCTGCTCCCATGTGGATGTGGTTGGGCATACCTGTAAAATATCCAAAAAGTCACTGGTTTAGAGCAGATGTATGTTAGTGGGCTTCAAAGGTATCATCAAGAAAATGATAGCCGGGCGTGGTGGCACACGCCTTTAATCCTAGCACTTGGGAGGCTGAGGCATTGCACGACACGGGTGCACAAACCTGCATGCAGACAGTACATTCATACACATAAAAATAAAATTAAAAAAAATTTTTGTGTACAAGTGTTTTGCCTGTATGTAAGTGTAAAATGTGCATGTAATGCCAGCAGAGGTCCGAAGAGGGTGTTAGAATCCCCTGGAACTAGAGTTATCAACAGTTGATAACTGCCATGAGGGTGCTGGGAATTGAATCTGGGTCCTCTTGAAGAATAGCATTCTTAACTGATGAGCCATCTTTCCAGGCCAACACTAGCATCTGAAAATCTGTGCCCCAGTATACCATATTTATAATAAAGTCACTGAATATGAAAAAACAAAAACAGGGCTGGGGATGGCTCAGCGGGTAAGAGCACCAACTGCTCTTGCAGAGGACCCGGGTTCAACCCCCAGCACCCACTAGTTCCAAGGGAATCCGATGCCCTCTTCTGACCTCCTCGGCATTGCACGACATGGGTGCACAAACCTACATGCAGACAGTACATTCATACACATACGAAAATAAATAAAAGTAAAAAAAAATTTTTTTAATTAAAAAAAAAGAAAAGAAAACAAACAAACAAACATAAAAACCCCCACCAACTTTGATCCCAGCACTCAGGAGACAGAGGCAGGTGGATCTCTCTGATATCTTGAGGCCAGCTTGGGTAACAGGGAGACCTTGCCACAAACACAAACACACACACACACACACACACACACACACACACAACACTCTTTTAGAGCTGACTCAAGTTCAAATTTTTCCTACCAAATAAAATATTTCCCTATCTAGAAAATCTGGGGTTAGAATTTGTACATTATAAGCATATTGTAAAGTCTCTGCCCAAATGCTTCCTTAACACTAAATAGGGAAGAGATTCATCTGTCTTGCTAAAAATTACTCAGAACAGCGGCTGGAGAGATGGCCTAGTGGTTAAGAGCTCCAGCTGCTCTTACAGAAGACCCGGGTTCGATCCCCAGCACCCACATGGCGGCTGAGAACCGTCTGAAACTCCAATTCCAGGAGAACTCCAGTTCTAGGGGAATCCAACTTTTTCTGACCTCTGCGGCATTGCATGACACAGGTGCACAGACCTGCATGCAGATAATACATTTATACACATACAGAAATAAACAAAATTTTTAAAAAATTAAAAAAAAATTACTCAGAATAAAAAAAGGAATGTTTTGCCAGGCGTGGTGGTGTACACCTTTAATCCCAGCACTTGGGAGGCAGAGGCAGGTGGATCTCTGTGAGTTCAAGGCCAGCCTGGTCTACAGAGCGAGCTCCAGGCCAGCTGGGACTAAAGGGAGACCCTGTCTCAAAAGTACCAAAAAAAAAAAAGTTTTATACAGTTTCCAAAGTAGGAGAGTATCCTCCTCTGTCCAGAGATAACTCTTAGGACCAGTGTAAATTACACTGTCTCTTGATGTTAAAAACTGCCTCTACCCAAGGAGGGTGCTGAAATTTCCAGTGCAAGTGAAGATTTTCAATTTTTTAAAATAAATTTATTATTATTTAATTTATTTATTTATTTATGTGTGTGAATGTATTGTCTGCATGGAGGTTTGTGCACTCGTGTCATGCAATGCCGCGGAGGTCACAAGAGGGCGTCGGATTCCCCTGGAACTGGAGTTCTCCTGGAATTGGAGTTACAGACTGTTCTCAGCCGCCATGTGGGTGCTGGGGATCGAATCCAGGTCCTCTGCAAGAGCAGTCGGCGCTCTTAACCGCTCGGCCATCTCTCCAGCCCCAAATTTATTATTTTTATTTTATGTATATGAGATTATTGTCTACATGTAAATAGGTGCATCTGTGTCATTCAATGCCCACAGAAGTCAGATGAGGGCATCAGATCCCCTGAAACTGGAGTTGTTAGCCACCATGTGGGTGCTGGGAGTCCTCTGCAAGAGCGGTCAGTGCTCTTAACTGCTGAGCCATCTGTCTAATCTGGAAGTTTCAATTTTTAACTTTGGGCTAGATTTCAGAAACTAAAGGATATCTATCTACTAACCATATGTTTACGTAGATGCTGGCAATACACTCATACAATTAAGTAAATAAATTGATAAATTTTAATTCTTCCCACTATCCACATTTCAAAAACCCAGAAGTATCAGAATCACATTAAGTTCTAGTGGGTAGTCTGTCTCTAGAAGAAAAAGAAAATTAGAAAGGCTTTCCTGCCGGGCGTGGTGGCGCACGCCTTTAATCCTAGCACTTGGGAGGCAGAGGCAGGCGGATCTTTGTGAATTCAAGGCCAGCCTGGTCTACATAGTGAGTTCCAGGACAGCTGGGGCTACAGGGAGACCCTGTCTCAAAAAGACAAAAAAAAAAAAAAAAAAAAAAAATCAACCACTGGCTCAATAACCAATACTTGAAACACTGTGCCATCTGCTATCCATTTTTTTTTGTTTGCGTTTTACCTTGGATACACCAGAGTGTGAAACATAATTCTGTACTTAGAGAGTAAAATAAGATCAGTAACCGAGCTGACAAGATAGCTTGAGGATAATCCATAGGACTAAACTACTCTGAGGACTGGTAAATGGACCTCTCAATCTACCCTTTTTGCCCAGCTCAAAAAAAGGGAGGTTATCTATCAGGTACCACATTCCTGAGAGATGCAAGTCCCAGTGATATAAAGAAAAAAGCCTACTGGCAACCCAGTAATACCTACTTCGAAGTTCCCGTGGTGGCAGGAATGAAGGCTGTCCTGGACTCCAATTCTGTTCTGCTATATTTAGCTGTGCGACATCTTGTTCAAGTCCACTTGCAGCAGAATCTATTGGAGCCTCCCAGTTCCCAGTCTTAGTGGTTGCAAGAGTAGCTTCTGGGACTGCAGGGACTGAGGTGAGCCCTTCTGGTGGAGGGGGCACCTCCTCAGCAGCTTTGACAGCATCCCCAACTTTGGTCCGGGTTCTTCTTGCCCGGGAATAGGATTTCTTCTCGATGGGCCTGTCAGGGGCTGGTGGTGCAGTGTCAGGAGCAGCAGCTGGTGTCTCTGAGGCTGCCTCCTCTTTCTCAGGACTGGCAAGCACTGGAGCATCTGGTTCTGGAGATGGATCCCTTATAGGAGTCTGCTCCAGGCGCCGTGACCGGTAATTAGTCTCATGCTTAACAGTCTCACCAGACCGGCCACCATGCTGCCCACCAGCCTCCACAGGTCTAAAACCAGTACGGCCTTCCTTGAATCCCCCAGATCGAGAATAATTCCTGGGTGTAGACATGCGGCCAGTTCCTGCATTTCTGTTAATAAATGTCCTTGGTGGTAGAGCGCCCCCAGGACCCTGGTGGCGATGGGACTTGTTTGATCGCTCACCAATCCAGTTTGGATCTCTTTGTGGAGGACTTCCAAATCTGAACAGGAGGAAAGAGAAATTGTTAAAACATAAAAGGGACCCCTATAGATATAAATGGCAAGTAGGGGAGATATCCTGTATTCCTTACTCAGTCACAGGCTAGAGAGGTTATTTAGAAAAGCAGAAGAGGCTGGGCATGATGGCACATGGCTTTAATCCCAGCACTTGGGAGGTAGAGGTAGAGGGATCTCTGTGAGTTCAAGGCCAGCCTGGTTTACATAAGAGAGTTCCGGGACAGGACAGCTGAGGCTGCAGGGAGACCCTATCTCAAAAAGACCAAAAAAGAAAAAAATAATAATAATATGAATGATCCAGGCACCCCAATTTTCTTACCGAGGTTTCCGAATTCTTCGGGGTTTGATGTCATCAGGATTGTGAGCTGATCGGATGTCATAGCCATAAAGAGCAATGAGCTCCTGTCGGGACTTTGGGGCCTGCTCATCTTCCCGGAACTTGTCATGCTCCCAGCGACCCTCATCCTTCCATAGCTTTCGCTGTCGCCCCTTGGGTCTGGGACCAAAGCAAGAAAAGTGACTTGAGCCAATTAAGTCTTTGAAATATCTCTCTACAAAAACGTAGCCTGTGGCGGATCTTTGTGAGTTCAAGGCCAGCCTGGTCTACAGAGTGAGTTCCAGGAAAGCTGGGGCTACAGGGAGACCCTGTCTTGAAAAGACCAAAAAAAAAAAAAAACCCACAAAAAAACGTAGCCTGAGTAAAAACATTCTACCTCAGGAGCCACAGATTAAAGAGGGCAGAAGTGCAACGATTAAGGTTCTGGATCCCACCTCTTTACCACCAATTGTTTCCAAGTCTTTTCTTTTTGCTTTTTGAGACAGGGTCTCACTATGCAGCCCAGGCTGGCTTCAAGCTTACAGACAGATCCTCCTGCCTCAGCCTCCTGAGTGCTGGGAATACAGTATGTGACACCAGGGCTAACTAGTTACCAAATATTATAAGCTTCATTTTCCTCACCATGTTCTGAATAAATGAGACAATATGAGCAAATAGCTTAGTAAAGCATCTGACATACAGTAAGCACGGAACACATGCTAGACAGCAGCAGGAACAGCAGAATGGCTGTTACCTGACTTCCTCCTCCTGAGTTTGTCCTCGAAGGTCGTGCTCAAAGAAGAGCCCTTTCCGGGGTATGTATGCTGGATTTTTTCGGTCTTCATCATCGTCCAAATGTTTAGGGCCTTTTTTACCCACTTTATTCTCCACAGGCTCTGTGCTCTCCTGGAAGATGAAGGACTCCTTACTCCTCTTAAGGAGCAGAGTCACCCTATTCCGTCCCCCAATGAAGAATTACGCTGTGTACTGACCTGTCCATCCCCACTTTGCCTCTCTCCAGTCACAGTGCCTTTGGTCTCAGGCTTTTCTTCTCCCTTCTCTTCTTTTGCTGAAGAATTAGCAGCATCATTAGCTTCTGATTTCAGTTCTACCTTAGAGTTTTCCTCTTCACTGTATTCTTCTTCACCCTGAAAAACGTTTCCTTGTTAATTATAAAGATCTGAATGGTGAATATTTTCTTTTCTGTTCTTCAGGGAAACCTTTTATTGCAATATTTTCTGGCAAACCCATACTACAATGTAAGAACAAAAACAAGCAAGACAAGTATGGTAGCACACACTTATAATTCCAGCACGTGGGAGGCAGAGGCAGGTGGTCAGGTGTTCAAAGTCATCTTTAGCTATGGCTTACACAGACTGTCTCATAAAAACAAAAAACAAGCCGGGTGTGGTGGCGCACACCTTTAATCCTAGCACTTGGGAGGCAGAGGCAGGCGGATCTTTGTGAGTTCAAGGCCAGCCTGGTCTACAGAGTGAGTTCCAGGACAGCTGGGACTACAGGGAGACCCTGTTTCGAAAAGACCAAAAAAAAAAAAAAAAAAAAAGATAAGGGACATCATAGTCCTTAACAACTACACAACTGCAGCAGCCAACCAGTTTCTGGGGCTTCCCCTCTCAATCAGTTTTGCAGAGGGTTACCCATTCCCCTAGCCTCTTCTTGTTGTCAACCTTAATCAGGTTGATCTGGTGCTCAGCACAAAGGGCTATCACCAATTTGCCATACACTGGCTCAACACAGTTGGATGCAAGCACACAGAGATGGGCTTGGTGCTTGTCTAAGGCTTTGCCAGCTTCGAGGATTCCATGTGCTAGGCCATTGTGGATGAGGGCAGTCTTCAGCAGTTCTCCCAAGGCAGTGTTTACATCCATTATACCTCCAGCAGTGATGTCTTCCTCAGCCATGATTACCGGTGAAGCCCAATCTTGAGTGCAGGGCCGCAGGGGAAAAGTGAAACCCTTCCTACAGAAACAAACTCCAGGATATCACCCACCACTAGTTCTGCCCTGAAACAACTGAATCCCTTAAAGAATTTTCTTTTGGGGCTAGAGAGATGACTCGGCAGTTAAGATTAGCATTGGCTCCTCTTGCAAAGGGTGCAGGTTTGGTTCCCAGCACCCACATGGTGGCTAACAACCTTTGGTAACTCCAGTTTCAGGGTATCTAACACCCTCTTCTGATCTTCCCGGGCATTACATAACATGATGCACTTACACACGTGCAGGTAATGCACTTATACAGAAAACAATATTAAAATTTTTTTTTTTTAAAGAGGGGTGTGTTTGTGTGTTGTCTGAGTGTACATACAAATGTGTATGCATGGGTTTGGGTGCATGTGCCTCTGTGCTCATGCAAAGGCAGAAAGAGTGTATTAGCTCTCTCATAGCTATCGTTTCAGGCACTGGCAGAATGGCCAGTTTGAGCCATCTCTCCAGCCTCCACTGAAAAATTTTCAAGCAGAAATTTTAGCTTTCTTCCATACCCCGCATATATCAAGGAAACATGGAGATGTTGATCTCTTGATTCTCCATGTCTCTTCAATATTTACTCAGTTTTGTTGTTATATATAAAATAAACTTTAGATGGAGATTCACTCTGTAGCCCAAGGTGGCCTGGTACTATGAAGCCTAGGAATGTCTCAGATTTACAACAATCCTACTGCCTCAGCCTCCCAAATACTGGGATTATAATTCACTATGTTGCCCAAGCTGGTAAAGATGTGGTCCTCTTGCCTCAGTCTCCTGAGTAGCAACAGGTAGCAGGTATGTGCAACTGTGCCCAGCTTCTCCAAGGGTTCAAACATCAAGCTTCTGCCTGGATCCACTTTATCACTAACTCAACTCAAAACTTCATAGCACAGAATTCTGAGTCTTTCACTTCAACCATCTGCATGCCTACACTTTAAATTCTCCTATCTGGAACTGTTATGCATTTTAAATGAAATTTTTTAAAATTTTATTTATTTTTGTATGTGTATGAATGTACTATCTGCACGTAGGTTTGTGCACCCATGTCATGTAATGCCGCAGAGGTCAGAAGAGGGTCTCGGATTCCCCTGGAATTAGAGTTCTCCTAAAATTGGAGTTACAGACCGTTCTTAGCTACCATGTGGGTGCTGGGGATGGAACCCGGGTCCTCTGCAAGAGCAGTCGGTGCTCTTAACCACTAGGCTATCTCTCCAGCCCTGTTATGCATTTTATTTTTATTTTTATTTATTTTTTGTTTTTTTAGAGACAGGTCTCCCTGTAGTCCCAGCTGTCCTGGAACTCATTCTGTAGACCAGGCTGGCCTTGAACTCACAAAGATCCACCTGCCTCTGCCTCCCAAGTGCTAGGATTAAAGGTGTGCGCCACCACGCCCGGCTTGTTATGCATTTTAAAGAGTAAATTTTGCTTTACTTTTAAAATCTTAAATGTGAGTACTCCAGTCCTAACAAGTGAAATTTCTCACAAAATAAAAACATGGGGAGCTAGAGATGGCTCAGAGGTTAAGAAGACTGGCTAAACAGCTACTCTTGCAGAGGACCCAGGTTTGGTTCCCAGCACCCACATGGCAGCTAACAACCTCCTCCTAACTACAGTTCCAGGGGATCTGATGTGGGGCACTTATATACATGCAGGCAAAACACTTATATACAAAATGTAATTTTTTTCTTTAATCACAGCACTTGGGAGGCAGAGGCAGGCAGATCTCTTGTGAGTTCAAGGCCAGCCTGATCTACATATGAGTTCCTGGCCAGCTGGGAGTAAAGGCCTGTCTCAAAAAAAAAAAAGGCTGAACATGTTGACACCTTTAATCCCAGTTTGGGGACAGAGGCAGGCAGATCTCTGTGTGGTCCAGGCCAACTGGAGCTACAAGAAGACTGTCTCAAAAAGACACACACACGGGGCTGGAGAGATGGCCTAGCAGTTAAGAGCGCTGACCGCTCTTACAGAGGACCCGGGTTTGATCCCCAGCACCCACATGGCGGCTGAGAACCGTCCGAAACTCCAATTCCAGGAGAACTCCAGTTCCAGGGGAATCTGACACCCTCTTCTGACTTCCGCGGCATTGCACGACACGGGTACACAAACCTGCATGCAGACAGTACATTCATACACATACAGAAATAAAAATAGACACACACAAAAAAAATCATCCTCTTGCCTCAGACTCCTAAGTGCTGGGGTTTCTTCTTGTGTTTGGAGGTATATGTGGGTGTACATGTGTGTGAGCCTGAGTATGGTAGCCATAGGTCAACATCATGTTCCATGTCTTCCTCAATTGATATTGCTCCACTGTGGGGTTTTTTTTTTGGGGGGGGGGAATGGGGGGAATAAGGGGTGGGGAGCAGGGTCTTACTATGTAGCTCTTACTGGCCTGAACTTGGTATGAAGACCAGGTTGGCTCTAAACTCACAGATCCTCTGCCTCGCCAGTGCTAGCATTAAAGCTGTGTACCATCACACCTAGCATTTACCTTACATGCTGAGGCAAGGTCCCTCACTGCATCTGGACCAGTGCTCACCAATATGGCTAGACTAGTTAGCCAGCAAGCCCCAGGAATCTTTCTCTGACTCCCCAGTGCTGGGAACACAGATCTGCACCACTGTACCTAGCTTTTTCCCTGGCCGACAGGGACTGAATTCAGGTCCCCATTCTTGTGCAGCATGCCCTTTACCATATTTTCTGTCATTTGTTACAGGGTCTTACTATGTAGACCAGGCTGGCCTAAAACTCAGATATCCACCTTCCTCAGCCTACTGAATGCTGGGATTAAAGGCGCGTAATACCATCCCAGTAATAGATTGATTTTATTTTTATTTATGTGTGTAGGTATGAGTCAAGGAGGCCAGAAGAGGGCAGGCATCCAACACCCTGGAGCTACAGGCAGTTCTGAGTTGCCGAACTCTGGTTTTTCTGGAAAAGCAGCAAATGATCTTATCAGCTGAGCCATCCCTCCAGCCCCATGGCTCATTCATTTCAATCACCAACGGTGATGCCTTTTGTTCTCTTGTCAGACCAGTGCACCTGGGACTGGATCAACTCACATTTTCTTCACCTAGGCCCACAATAAACCCACAGATGGATGTTTTACATACAGACACACACCTTCATATTTATAGGTCACTGCCACTTCCCATCAACGATCCCAACATTCTTTAGTCTCACAGTTCCTACTCTCACCCTTCTTCTAATCCCATTTAAAACTTTTTGTTTATCAGGGCCTATAAGATGGCTCCAATGATAAAGGCATTTACTTGCCTCACAAACCCTGGCAAGCTGAGTTCCATCCCCAGAACTCATTTAAAAGTGGAAGGAGAGAACAGATTCTACAAACTTATCCTCTGCACATACCTCTCATACACACTATAATAAATTTAAAAGATTTTTAAATTTTATGTGTCAGTGTGGGTATACACTGTGTGTGGTCAGAGTAAGGCACTTGAATCCCTAGAGCTGGAGTTACAGGCAGTTGTGAGCCACCCCATTGAGTACTGGGAAGTGGGAATCAAACTGGAGTCCTCTGCAAGAATAGTGAGTGATCTTAACTGCTGAGCCAACTTTCCAATCCCATACATAATAAAGATTTTTTTTTTTTTGAGACATGGTCTCCCTGTAGCCCCAGTTGGCCTGGAACTCACTATGTAGACCAGGCTGGCCTTGATCTCACAGAGATCTTCCTGCCTCTGCTAGGATAAAAGCAAGCACCACCATATCCAGCGATATGTATTAATTTGTTTATCCAATACAATCAAGAATAAAGCACATTTTTCTTCAACAGATATGACTTACATTGGACTGAATGTTACAGAGGACTGCTTCTTGCAAGCTTCGTCCCCTTACCCACTGCCCACAGACCTCTGAGAAAGTTAAGACTATACAGATATAGACATGAAGCCCAGCTTCTGCAATGATGTAAAAAAGCACCTATCCCTCTCACATACCACTTGGATAGAGCCCAGGTAGAGTGCCTTTCTGGGATATCCACATTGGACAAACTCTACTTCACCAAAGCAAAAATCTTTTCTCCTGTTTCACCAAGAGGAAAGCAGCAGCACCAGATTCCTTCCCATATACCCTCCCTTCTCACCTCTCCATATTCACTACTTGATGCTCTGGTTCTTTGTTCTTCTCATGCACTCTTTTCTTCCCCTAACTACCTGTTCCTTCAATCTTTTTTTTTTTTTTTTTTTCCTTCAATCTTTAACTGAACTGGAAACTCTTTCAACTTCAATAAATGACCACCTCATCTGTCTCAAAGTGTTCTCTCTAGCTACCCCTTCATAATCAGGACTAAGGACTAAATCTAGGACCCCCTACATGCTAGCTAAGTGTCCTCTAATTGAGCTACACTCCCAGATCTTTTTGTATTTTTTTGTTCTGAGAAAGTATCATCAAGTTACCCAGACTAGCCTTGAATTTGCTCTATAGTCCAGGCATACCTTGAATTTGAGATCCTGCTGCTCCAGTCTCCAAATAACTGGGGGTTACAGAGTTGTGCTACTAGGACCATAGGACCAACTGTCCCTTCTTTAAAAGGGGCACAGTCAGGCCAGCTGGGACTAAAGGGAGACCCCGTTTCAAAATACCAAAAATAAATAAATAAATAAATAAAATAAAATAAAATAAAAGGGGCACAGGCAGGAAAAGCAAAGCTACAAGTCCAGAAGCAAGCACTGCGCCACCGTGCTAGGTCTGGCAACTCGAGCTCCCCCGTGAAGCACCAGCCCTCGGTTCCTCCCTCCCCCCCTTCCTTCCCTCCCTCCCTTCCAGTCCCCTCAAAAAAAAGAAAAAAGTCCAGAAGCAGGACAAATAGAAGGGGTAACAAGAAGGAAAAAGGGTTTTGCACTCTCCTGGCTCTAATTTCTGTCTCTTGCTAGCCAAAACCCAGGAATCTGTGACATAATACACCATACTGCCTGGAAAAAGGACTGTACTTCTCTTTCTGGGAAACATCACAAATGTGATTGTTCAAAGTGGCTAATGAGATGGGCTGAAGAGATGGCTCAGTACTCTTGCAGAGGACCCAGGTTCGAGTCCTAGTACCAACATGATGGCTAATAACCATTTGTAATTCTAATACCAGGGGATCTAACACCCTCTTCTGACCTCCATGGGCATGGCAAGACAGGTGCATTGACACACATGCAGACAATACACACATATGCATCAAACAAAACTGTCACCGGGAGTGGTGGCTCATTATCTCTAATTCTAGCACTGAGGAATGTGAGGCCAGCCTGCGTTACAGAGAGAATCTGTCTCCAAAACCATATCTCCCAGCTCAAGACGCAACCCAACAATCATCAGCACTCTTCTCAGTGTTCTTTACTCCCAACTTTGGGCTTTCTTGGCTGTATAGAAATGTTTCATCTGGCCAACACAAACTTACTCTTTCCTGAGACTGCATAAAATAGAATGAATGTGCAGCCACAACATCCCAATTAACTCCATCTCAGCAGCTGTCTCCAAGTAACAGAGCCGTTACTTAATGTCTGTGTGACATTAACTCCTAAAACCCCCTAAGTACAGGAATGTTTAGACTTTTTTTTTTGAGACAGTCTCCCTGCAGCTCCAGTTGGCCTGAAACTTGCTATGTACACCAGGCTGGACTTGAACTCACAGCGATCCACCTGCCTCTGCCTCCAGAGTGTTGGGATTAAAGGTGTGTGATATTAGGACTTTTTAGACTTTTATCTGCATTTTGTGTGTTCAGGTCCATACCCATGCTCATTTGTGCTTGTGAAGCTCAGAGGACATCATCAGGGATCATTCAGGGAAGTGGTCCACCTTTTTTTTTTCTCAGTGGTCTGGAGCTCAAAGTAGCCAAGGCTGGCTGGTCCGCAAGCTCCAGAGAGCTGCCCATCTCTACCTCCCCAGAACTGGAATTAGAAGCACCTGGGTATCATTACGCACAGCTTTTTACATAGGTTCTATGGATTGAATCAAGGTCCTCTTCACCAACTGAGTTGTCTCCACATCCCTTTATTTTCTTTGGCTAATCTGTTCCTATGCTAGAGTTTTTATTTTTTCTTTTGTGCTACTTCCGAAAGATAGAGACTTTGCGAAAGTGCTTACTGTTACATCTCCAAAAGCATGAGAGTAAAGACAGAGTTAAAATTCAATGAAATGTATAGGATAGGGGGCTGGAGAGATAGCCTAGCGGTTAAGAGCGCTGACCGCTCTTACAGAGGACCCGGGTTCGATCCCCAGCACCCACATGGCGGCCAAGAACCGTCTGAAACTCCAATTCCAGGAGAACTCCAGTTCCAGGGGAATCCGACACCCTCTTCTGACCTCCGCGGCACTGCACGACACGGGTGCACAAACTTGCATGCAGACAGTACATTCATACACATACAGAAATAAAAATTAAAAAAAAAAAAAAGAAATGTATAGGATAAGGGCAGAGGTAGTAGCCTTTGTGGTAGAGTACTTTTGTAGCATGCACCAAACCCTTCAACCCCTAGCACCACAAAACATGCTTATGTGGGCATGCATGCACACACATGCACAACTAATGAAACAAATTTAGAGAATATTTGACTCACAATCCAATTTTCCCTGCATACAGGCCCATCACCCAAATCTGTAACTCAAGAGTCTTTACAACTCTAAGACAAATCAGTCTAGAATTCTAGAACAAAGTTATTCCCACAGTATCTGCAGTTATTTATCCAATTAAAAATAGACATCTGCTTTTGGGAAACATTTTCCTATAGACAGCAAAAAAGTCTAACCTATAAAATGGAGGATGCTTTCTTAGCATAACTACTCTGAACCCTGTCCTTTCCAAGTACTCAAAATACTTAGGGAAAGATACCCAAGTTGTCTTCTCAGCCTAGACAGCACATAAAATGAGCTGTCAAATATTTTGTGAAGGACTTCAGGATATTCTCATTCTCTGGCTCAGAAACTTATTTTCTTCAAATAAGAATAAACCAATTCATAGTGTGATCCTGTAGTTTCAAGAGGTTTGGCCTCAAGATGGTATCACTAACAGAACAAGATCTTCCCTAATAGTTTTTTTTTTTTTTTAAGTCTTTTCGAGACAGGGTCTCCCTGTAGGCCCAGCTGTCCTGGAACTCACTCTGTAGACCAGGCTGGCCTTGAACTTACAAAGATCCACCTGCCTCTGCCTCTGCCTCCC
>VZQC01005745.1:1111454-1138904 GCA_009823505.1 Rhizomys pruinosus
TCCGCCTGCCTCTGCCTCCCAAGTGCTAGGATTAAAGGCGTGCGCCACCACGCCCAGCTAATAGTTTTTTTTTTTTAAAGCATAATTGAAGAGTGAACAGAGAAACAAGTAGGTCATTAAAGTTTCGCAGAACAGGGTCTGGAGAGATAGCCTAGCGGTTAAGAGCACCGACGCTCTTGCAGAGGACCCGGGTTCGATCCCCAGCACCCACATGGCGGCTAAGAACCGTCTGTAACTCCAATTCCAGGAGAACTCCAGTTCCAGGGGAATCCGAGACCCTCTTCTGACCTCCAAGGCATTGCACGACACGGGTGCACAGACCTGCATGCAGACAGTACATTCATACACATACAAAAATAAATAAATAAATAAATAAATAAATAAATAAATAATAAAGTTTCGCAGAACATAGATGTAGGTTTTCAAAACACATTTTCTGAGTTACACCTTAAGGAAAAAAGAATCTATCACACTCACTTCTGAATCTTCTGCACTTTCATAATCCGAAAGAACAGCTGAAAAGAAAACAAATACATGAAAGAGAGGGGAAGCAACGAATTATTAAAAAGGCATTCCTGACAGCTTACTGTGGGTCAGGCTAAAAGTCTTAATTCAGACATCAAGCTTTGATGTAAATAAAATCAGTCTTCATTTAACAGATGGAGAAATTGTGACCAACTGACAAAACCTATGCTCTTGGCAGAAGGTACTCTAGTCACTGTCCAGCCACTATTTCTTGCAGTATACCTCATCTGTTAACTTCCAAAAAGTAAACAATGCTCTTAACCACTGTTAGAAAAAAAGCCAATCCCCTTAAGCCCATTAACAATCTCAAAGAAGTGCGCTGTTGGAAAAGGCCATCTCAAGGTAACATCAAAGTACTCACCATCGCCTTCCATGCCATCTTCACTCTCCTGAGGGGAAGAAGACGAAGACATGGGTTAGCTCTGAGATTCCTAGAGGTGGGGCGCCCGCAAAACAGGGGGCGGGGTGGGGGAAGGTAACTGAAGAATGAACACAAAATGGTTGAACAGAGAGATGGTCACATTCAAGAGAGGCCGGCTCCCCTCTCTCCAGCCCTCATTTCCGAATCCCCACCGGCTCTCCATCTCCTGCAGGCTGCCCTCTTCCCATGCGGGATCGGGATGGATGCAAACTCGCCGCGGGATGACCCTTCTCGCTAAAATAAGGCCCATCGCCGACACCCGCAGCACCCCGCCCCCTGCTCCGTCGAGCACTCACACACTCTGACTCCTCTGCGCTCTTGGCACCCCCGCTCTCCACCCGCCGCAGATGGAGGCCCCCGGCGCGGCCGCCACGCTGAGAGGGCAGAGACCCGCTGCCGCCGCCGCCAACGCTCCCGCTGCAGCTGCCGCCGCCCCGCGCCGGGGAGCCGCTGTCCGAACCCGAAGCACCAGACTCTTCGTCCTCTGTGTCCTGCGAAGCCCGCTGCCGCCTCCGGTCCGCCATCTTACGGAGAACGGCCACGGCTGGTCAGCTCCTTACGTACCACGCCCGTCGCAAAGGCTGCCGGGAGGCTCGAAAGCGGGTCCCGACATGCTTCGCGTCCAGCGCCGGGCCGCCCAGCTTCTCATGGGGATGGACTTGCGCCCTGCGGCACGTTTTCGGCAGAACGAGATGACGTCTGTGGTGATGTAAGGGGGCGTGGCTCGTGCCCCCCCACCCCCCTCGGGCCGGCTTGGGCGAGGGGAGCGGACTCCCGCAGCCTCTTTGGGTCTTAGCTTAGTCCGGCCATCTTAGGCATTCCTTGGGGAGGGCGTCGGCTGTCCCAGCTCCACTGCGGCACTGAAGGTTTATGATTTCCTTTTCTAAACCTCGTTCCTCCCTAAATTTGAGGCAGAGCGTTCTGTCGTATTCCTTCGCTTGGTAAAATCACGACTCAAGGTTAAAAATCCTTAGCCCTGCACCAGATTTGCCACCTCCATCTCAATGTAGGCTGAGGGGGAAGGAGAAACCATGTGCAGTGGAGGCAGAGGACTTAAGTGTTTTCTGGGCATTAATTTCCTTTCTCCGTGCGTCTTCCCAGCTCAGCTGTCACCTTTTGCGAAAGTGCAGGCTGGGAGGATACTATTAGTCTTACTAAAATTTTAAAATTATTTAGGGCTAGCCGGGTGTGGTGGCGCACGCCTTTAATCCTAGCACTTGGGAGGCAGAGGCAGGTGGATCTTTGTGAGTTCAAGGCCAGCCTGGTCTACAGAGTGAGTTCCAGGACAGCTGGGGCTACAGGGAGACCCTGTCTCGAAAAGACCAAAAAAAAAAATTATTTAGGGCTAGGTCATCCTTGGCTGCATAATTTGAAACCAGCCTGCAATCATGTATTGAAAAAAAGATTTTTCCTGGGTGTGGTAGACAAGTGGACCTCTGAGATCGAAGGCAGCCTGACTTCCAGGCCAGCTGGGGCTACAGGAAGGCAGTCTTAAGAGAGGTTTCAGGAGAAACCTCTTGGCTTATAAAATCCTGATGCGTTTTCCTTTTTAGTAATTGTTACCAGGCAGAAATGCTTTCGTTTCGGCATTTGTCAACGAAGAAAGAAAATCAATAGTTAGCTTGCAACATAAAGTTTGTGAGCCTTTAAGTTAATGCACATTAATAATATTATCAAAGCAGGGCGTGGTGGCTCACGTCTTTAATCCCAGCACTGGGAAGGCAGAAGCAGGTGGATCTCTGTGAGTTCAAGGCTAGCCTGGTCGAATGAGTCTTAGGACAGCTAGAGAGAGACCCTGTCTCAAAAACACAAAAATAATAAGTATCAAATCACCATATAAAATATAACAGGATTCTGAGATATCTTCATAAATGGTCAAAGAGCCCTCTGGTTACCAAATTTATAGACAAGGAGACTAGAAGGAATTGTGAATGCCTCCAGGGACTGTTTCTCAATCAGAGAGTCAGGTGGCCAAACTTAACAATTTGTAATTCCAGCTCAGAAACCAAATGCCTGAATTCAAAATGGAGGAATGCATGATCTACTGGCCTGCAGAAGCTTCTCAATCACAAGTTAAAGTGGTCTAATAAAGGCTGCCAAATTTAGTATCCAAATAAGGAAAAGGGATGGTCTGCAGCTTTGTCCTTCAGTTGTTTGATCTGTGTCCAGCTTTTTTTCAGACTAGGTCTAAGACCTAGGCCAGGCTCAAACTCATTTCTGCCTGTCCCAGCCTCCCCAGGTGCTAGAAGGCTACATCCTGCTCTGAGTCAAGGTTTTTTTTGTTGTTTTTTTTTAAAGACAGGAAACAGGCAGGGTCTTAGGTTGGCCACTTTTGAAGGCAAAATAAGAACCATTGGGTTCAAGGGCTGGGGAAATGGCTCAGTGGTTAAAAGCAAGCTGTTCTTGTCTTGCAGAGAACCCACATGGTGCTGACAGCTGTCCCAGGGGATCCAACACCCTCCTCTGACCTCCACAGAGATTGCAGGACAGGAAGGCACATACATGCAGGCAAAACACTCTTAAAGGTAGGGGGCAGGACATTGGGTTGGACGTCCATTGCCTGGGACTCCATATATAGACCAGGCTGGCTTTGATCTCACAGAGATCCATCTGCCTCTGCCTCCCAAGGACTGGGATTAAAGGTGTGGGCCACCATGCCTGGCCAGGTATTAATTTTTTAAAGTTGCCAATTATGTGTAAAGAACTGAAAACAATGAAGAATGAAACAGGCATTGTAGAAATGGATTGGAAGTAATAAAAAGAGGAAGTAATGTGTTATTTCTATTTTATTAAGAAAAAGGTTTTTTTCTGGGGCTGGAGAGATGGCCTAGCGGTTAAGAGCGCCGACCGCTCTTACAGAGGACCCGGGTTCGATCCCCAGCACCCACATGGCGGCCGAGAACCGTCTGAAACTCCAATTCCAGGAGAGCTCCAGTTCCAGGGGAATCCGAAACCCTCTTCTGAACTCCGCGGCATTGCACGACACGGGTGCACAGACTTGCATGCAGACAGTACATTCATACACATACAGAAATAAAAGAAAAAGGTTTTTTTCTAATTTTTCATATATAAGCAGATTTAATGTTTCCCAACAATCTAATAAATTGAGGCAAAAATTCAAAAATTAACAGTCACAATAGTTTATTTACAACTGAACTCTTTATAAGATATTTACAAGACAACCAATTTTACACATCAGAAATGGTATCAAAAGTATGAATTACAACACAGACAACAATATGAAATGGGCATAAAACAAAGCTGAGGTGGAGAGACAAGCAATTTCTCTTAATTTATTAACGCTAGCTTAAACTTTGTTAAAGAAATAGGAACTATATTTTAGGAGAACTGCAGGGCCTTCAGCTGAAGATTGAATTTCACAGTGTTGTATCCCATGTAGAGAAAAATCAGACTAATTTTCCCCCACACTCCTGACACACTGTACTTTCACTCTTGGAACTTTGCTCCAACCTCTTCTCAACAAACCTCAACATATCCAAAGGATATCTAGAAGAGGAGACGATAATATGAGAGGTCCTCAGGGAAAAGAAGAACCAAAGAAACAGAAACTACTTAAGTCTGGCCAGGTAGCACCTCATGGATTCCTCTCAGTCTAGGGAAACCAGGATCTGAGGACTCCTCTGTGTGGAGCAGAAACCTAAAGGATAAATCTGCTAGCCCATACACAAAGTTAGGAATTCTGACAAATGGTTGATACCAAGAAGAAACTGAGAGGGATCAAGGAACAAAGTAAATTAGAGACAACTGACTGGGGAGATATTTTCTTTAAGGGGCACATTATAAAGAAACAATAACATAGGTCAGAATAGAAACACTAACCAGCTTGCCACATTAAAAAATGAGAAACAAAAACCTGGTCTAATTTCTCTAGAAATCTCCTCATCCTTAAGGTGTGAGATGAAAGCTCCTAGTGGAATAAGTCTTCTCATTTTCTCTATCCTTGCTGCAATGAAGCTCACAGCACGTTCCCTTGTAGAAAGTCTGCTCTCCTAAGCAGATGGAGTTACAAATGAAAACTCATAGCCACACACAAACACACAATAGAAATAAGAGCAGCAAGATCATCCACGAATACTACATGTACTGCCGGAATAATTCCTTTCAAAGTCAAACGCAGGGAGCACAGATAATGTCTCAAAAAAAAAGCTTTTTAGCAGCGGGAGGCCCCTGAGGAACTTTTTCTTCTCTTCCCACAATGATATCCTAGTCTCTCCCATGCTCCACTGTTGGGCCGGCCACATACCCTACATACCTTGGCTTCTCCTCTAAAAGTGCTAATAATCTGGGGACATATTCTCTTCAAGGATAAAAGCCCCTACTTCCTAGGAGATTAGACCCCTACTTGTTTTCACACAATAGTCCTGAAGACTAATGAAAGGCAATTCCTATATATTAAAGACCAGAAGTCTCAGCTCTATTTTCCTTCCAGACAGTTAACAGGGATCTTACACTGAGACCAAAGTGGCCTGGGAGTGCTGTCCTGAATTTTTTTTTTTAAAAAAACAAAATGAGGGCAGGAGATGGGAACCAAGATGGTACACATACAAATCTATTTTTACAAAATGACTAGAGAAGTTCATTAGGTACAACTGTTTGTTTCAAGATGTAGACATTTGCCAGCCAAAGGAAGCACATGTTTCCATACCCTCCCCCACCCTCCCCAAATTTCTACCCCACCACCAAGAGTTCAGCTAATAGGATAAAGCCCAACTAAGGAATACTTGAGAAGTGATGTGACACAAGGACATCTATACAGATTCTGGCATGCCATCCCCAAATGACAACTGTGTCTGGTTAGTACTGTAACTTGTTGGAAACCTACACGCCCCCCCCCCCACATTCTCTTTTCTAAAGATTTTATTTTTTGAGGGTTGGGGAAAGAACTTCAGTCACCCATTAACTAAGAAAATGAGCAGCCACACATCCCTTTCCACATGGCTACATCACAGAATAGTTTTAAGAGAACTAACTATTCAGATATTTATCTACCAACTCTCCAATTTCTTTCCTAACCTGTGAGGATGACTTGCTTCATCACTTCACTTGTTATTCCTCATCTGGTCCTAAAGCTCGTGGAAGGTATTTTTGTTTTAGTTTAGGGTAAAACTACTACACCCAAACTATTCAGAAGGTATACCAAGGAAGGAAAGGGTCAGGCAGGCACAGCTCCTAAAGGCAGGGGTTGCTCCATCTTCCACATGTCTAATGAAGAGAGCCCTTGTACCCCTTTAACATAGGCAAATGTATAGAAGTGACCCCTGAAACTCCCAATCTACCATCCTATAGGATTAACTCAAGAGCTCATTCCCCAAAAAGGGAAAAGAAGTCCTAATAACTCTCTGTAATTCACAATTAGCCCAACACAAGAGTTTTTGTGAAATCAGAGTAAAGAAAACCAAACTAAAATCAAGGGAGTATGGAAAGGCATTACCAGCGAATGACAACATACATGAGGACATAGGTCACATATACAGGTCTCTGCCATCTCTTGGAATGGCATGCTACAACTATCTTAAGACAGGGTTTTGCCAGGACAGCTACTTCCTACACGTCCGGTGAGGTGTTTGCTTCTTCTGGATCTCCAATCTGCATCTGCTTCGCTCATCCAACCAGGGCAGCTCAAAATTCCTGGCAAAAGAGAGTAACTTATAAGAAGGAATTCAGTGTGGGGAAGGTAACAACTCCATAAATATCACCCCCTCTCTCACCACTTCTAGCCCTGACTCCTGAGACCCATGTTTGGAGTATCTTTCCTGCTTCAAAGATATAGCACTGATCAATGTACCAACAAAGTAGCAAAATAATTTACTTCTAACTTAAAAAGCACTCCAAATTCCTGGACTGCTGTTCTAGTAGCTTTACTTCTATCAAAGAATCATACCTATTTGGTAATCAAGTCACTGGGTCCCTGTTGTATCTAGGCTTCCATGTCATCGAAAAAATTAGGTAGATGAGAAGGGACAAAAATCCTTAATACTTACTGTGGAGTTAATTTTGGTAATGGTCGTCCAAATGCTACAACAGGCAAGAAGGGAGTAATCATCAAACTTTCAACTATGGAAGAAGATCACATGGGACCTTGTTAGTAACAGGCAGGAAATGTCTAGCAACTAACTATACTACCTCCAAAATATAGTTCAATCATCAGAACAAGTTGTATTATGGAAGTTTTGTATACTTTGTAAGAGTCTGAATTCAAAATATCAATTTTTCAATAATCAAGTAAGTTTGGAATATTGCTACCAAGTAGCACAGCCTTTCTTTTTTTTTTTTTTTCCTGATCTTTTCCAGACAGGGTCTCCCTGTAGCCCCAGCTGTCCAGGAACTCACTCTGTAGACCAGGCTGGCCTTGAACTCACAAAGATCCACCTGCCTCTGCCTCCCAAGTGCTAGGATTAAAGGCGTGCACCACCACGCCCAGCTTCAGCCTAACTTTTCTACTTGACTTAAACTTTGTTTAGAATTCTACCTAGCTACTTATTTTGAATAATCACTTAACCACTCTAGATCTCACTTTTCTCATCTATAAAAGAATTTGGATTAAATGATCTCTCAAAGTCTTTTCTGCACTTAAAAGTTCTATTTAATCTATCCACAACCTTCCTTGAAAAACCTACATGGTTAGATAGGCATAACTTACCATCATCTGGCTCAGGGAAAAATGAGGTAACCTCAGGCTCAGATTCCTGAATTCCTTTCTTTTTATACATTCTGAGCTGCAGTCGCTGTAAAATTCTTTGTTCCCTGATCCTCTGAATATCCCATCTGGGAAAACCAGACAAACAAAACAAACAAACAAACCCAACATTACTACTTACCTAAAAGCTGTCCTACAAAAGCAACTCACACACTCCAGATGCTAGGAAGATCCTTGGTGACTCCTCTAGATGGGGCAAAGAGAACTGACTACCTGGTTGAGGAAGAGCTCTTTGGGTCTAGGAGTCTAAATTATGTGTTGGTGTTCCATAGAAAGTGGAAGTGAGAAAGGAGATTATGTGAAGAGGCCAAACATGATTACAGTAACTACTACCAACCTCAGCTAAGAGACTGAACCAACTAAGAAACCAGCATCACAGGAGTGTTAAGAGTTCCGAGACTATCCACAGGGTAGAAGAGGGAGGTCAAGGTCCTGGGGTTCAGGTGTTCCCAGGATGAGCATCTCAGCCTTACCTTTTTCTTCTCTTCTCATCTAGCTCCAGTTTTGCATGCCTCTTTGAAAACACACTGTCATCCAGATTCTAGAAAAAGAACAGCAATGATAAGCTATTGATGACCATGTCGTAATAACTTAATAGTTTCTTTCACCTCCAGGTTCTAATATCTATCACTTTTATAGATATCGTGTAAACCTCCTGGTAAAAGAACTAATAAAACATACTCCTTACCTGCTTCCTTTCAGAAATCACAAATTTCTAAATGAATTTCTGTAAGTTTTCTGGGTAAAGTCACATCAAACAAACACCTGTAAGAGGGCCATAAATCCTCCCTACAACTATACTTTGAGTCTGAATTCAAAATATCAATTTTTCAAGAATGAAACAAGTTTGGAACATATAACTGTGTTGAGTAGCATGGCCTAACTTTTCTGCTTGGCATAAAACTTAACTCTTTTTTTGAATACTACGTAGTTATTATTTTGAATAATCACGTAACCACTCTAGACCACTAAAATAATTTGGACTAAAATAACCTCTCAAATTCCTTTCTGCACTTAAAATTCTATTTAGGGGATGGAGAGATGGCCTAGCGGTTAAGAGTGCCTACCGCTCTTGCAGAGGACCTGGGTTCGATCCCCAGCACCCACATGGCGGATGAAAACCATCTTTAACTCCAGTTCCAGGGGAATCCGACACCCTCTTCTGACCTCTGTGGCATTGCACAACACGGGTGCACAGACCTACATGCACAGTACATTCATACACATACGAAAATTAAAAAAAAAATGTTTTTAATTAAAAAAAATTCTATTTAATCCATCCATAGTACTAAGAAGTATTCAAGCTGTGCTCCCTCCTCCTCGTCCCTTCTTTTTTGAGATGAATTATCCATACATCGCCTAGATTAGCCTCAACATTTTGGGGCAAGTAATTCTGCTTCAGTTGGTTGCCGATTAGCCGGGACTGCAGATGCCAGCCTCCATGGCCACTTGCACACCCCCACATTCTAGTTTCTTACTTCCATCCATCAAGCTCTTGAATACTCACCTCCAAAATGTCTGAAGGATTTGGGTCCCTTAGAGGCTCTACTATGTGGTCCCTCCAAGAAGGAACTGAAAAAAATAAAGAAAAAGAAAAAGAAAAAGAGGAGGGGTGGCACCACCCTTAAATTCAAAGTCACACAACTGTCCAACTATTTGCTAGGACAAGAGGTCTCTCCCCAGATAGACAAAGTTACCAAGTGATAGGAATCCATTCTATGGCCTCACCTGAAGCCATATTCAGTGTACTTGCTATGGTATAAAGAACCTAAAATGCCATTGCAGTCTGCCAAACTCAGGATCACAACAAACCCTAAGCCAATATCTGACAATTCATATAATGGATGCTACTGAAGTTCCTGAAAAACAACTGAAATGTGTTGTCATTTTGAAGTCTATGGTAGTGTCATCAAACACCAAGGAATCTCATTCTTCCGAATCCAATGGATGGGGAAATGCAACTCCCAACCAGCCACCATCCCACCAAATCCCCACCCCAGGCCCAGCCAGCAATTCCTATTCTACTCACCAGCCAAGACTGAAGTTTCTCCTGCAACACTTGATGGCATCAGACACCCTAAATAATGCAGGAAAGAAGAATCATCTCAGTGTAAAAAGAAAAAAGCCCATACCCAAAATGGAGGAAAGGATCATCACTGAAGTTCTCACTAGGAAGCCATTTTGTTTTTTGAGTTGTTCTTTTGAGAATTTCTCTCTGGGGAAGGGGGAAGAGGGAACAGACAAAAGAAAAGAAAATAAGCCCACCACTTTTTTTTTTACACTGAGACGACTTCTTTTCTTCATTATTTAGGGTGGTTTCCCTGCAACAGTTGATGGCCAAGGATATCAAACCTTAAACTCAGAACATGGCAGGTGAGTAAAAGTTGACCCTATTTTTCAAATAAAAGATCAGTGTTCTCAGAACTTACATATGAAGTCTTCTTAAAACAGTTTCCTCCTCCCTCCAAACAAACTACCTTGCTGGTCCAGCCTGAACAACATGCACAAAGACTTTGGCTTTAAGTCTCACTAAGCCACTGAGACTTCCTCTTGAGATAGGGGCATCAAGAATAAGGACTCACATTTATTCATAACTCAGGCTCCTCAAGGGACTGGGGTCTCCCCAGCCATACTCTGTCCTACTGTTATGCCCACAATCTCAGAGGTGTTTAGAGCTTGCTGTACTAGGGCAGTCAGGGTTTTCAAAAGCAGCCAGTCACACAGAATAACTCCAGACCAAGCCATTTCCTAATTCCGGATAGGAAGTTGCTTCACGGTTTCTCTTAAGATTGGTACACAGCATTGCCATAGCAGCAAAAAGGTTAACTATTAAAGATGAACCTGTTCAACTGACTGAAACAACAAAAGTATCTGAATCTAGATCAGGATCCTGGTCTGCCTCATGTACTACTCAAGTGTGAGGCCTACTAAATGTTAGATCATTAATCTATCTTCCCCACTCAGACTTGTCACCACAACAACCAAACAAAGCCTGAAGAACACTCACATCTTATTGGAATGGATTCCCATCCCCATCCCTGCTAGAGCAAGGCACAGGGGTAGAAACTCATGTCTGAGGCTGTATCTAAGAAAGCCTTCCCCACCCTTACCCCAGAGCACCCATAGTGACTGTCATAGACTAATATTACACAATGGAAGACACAGTCCAGTTACTGGTTCGTATGGAAGTTAGGGAGCATCTCTGTGTGGAAGCCGTAAAGAAAAAAAGGGAATGAAGACCAAGTTTCCATACCCCATACCCTCCCCAAGTAGCTCAGATATCCCAAGATAGTCCTTATTGTTTGAAAAATAGTTTGTAGACCATTTTATTTAAATATATGAACAACCAATGGGCTACTGCAATCCAAGTAAACTCTTCACATTTTAGAACCTTTGTGAAGTATAGTAAGATAAAGTAAGACTGTTGGTCTTTGGCAGATTCCTCCTGCCCCCCAGACCGGGACACAGAGATACAGATAAATGTTTATATAGTTAAAGAGCGAAGGCCCAGGTGAAATTCCCCACCCCAAGCTGGCTCCCCAACCAAAAATTACCATTGGCCCCTGAGAACACCCAAAGACCACCCTCCCAGGTTTCACACAATATCAATTGCAGGAACAGTCGTGCACGGCAAAGTATAAGTTCTATGCGTTTCACAGCACAGAAAAAACCCTTCTTTCGGAGGGCATGCAAGTTGCCGGAGATTACACCCCCAAGTCTGGTGCTCTTGTGATGAGCAACTTACTGGCAAACACATCTCCCAGTGTTGTAAGCAGGCAAATACATTGAGCACATTTTGCTGTAATTCCATCTATTTGCAATGCCTGCACAGTGTCTGTCTCTGGCTGTTAACTTACTCATTCTTGACAGAACTCTGCTTTATTGATTGCACTTTTTAAAAAATGCCAAAGGCATTTTCACACTTGTTAGCTTGACCGCCACCACTAGGGTATAAGAGCAAGTGTTCTCTATGCCTTACTTGCTACAGTCTCCTCCTTCTTTGGAGAGGATTCCCGTAATGGTAACGGTGATGGGGGAGGCTGGTGCCAACGACACAAATACATTTCTGTGGTGGAAAGGTACGGCAAATCTTCTATCTCACTTGAGAAGGCTTTCTCCTTGGGATGGGCGCTGGGTCCCTTTTGGGGAGTAGAGAGTCTTGGTGGGGTGTCCACTGAAGACCGGGGCTTTTCTGGGGTTTCTTGGCTCCTCAATTCACGTTTACAGACAGTTTCAGATAAGGAACCACAGGGTTCCTCTTTAATGGGAGAGTGTTTAGGAGTTTTTGTTTTGACTTTTGAAAATTCAGGAGCCAGCTTTTTAACAGGAGTCTTTCTTTCTGTATTTCCAAATGGGGTTTTCCTATTAGATAGGAAAAGAAAATGTTATAAAATTAATTGGTTAGAATAAAATCTGATCTGAATACATGTGGGGACAAGAGAACCACTCTCTCACTCCACAGGACCATATTCAGGAATGAAACGCCTAGTATTTATTTGGAAGACAAGGGCAGCACCAGTATCATGCTTAGTATACAGAACAGGCCCTTGGTAAACAAACAAGTTTCTATGGTTAAAAACATCTACTAGTATTCTATGCCTACTGGATTCAACAGGGTAACATTTGTTGTCCATTCTCTTTATGATGAGTTCTGCATTCTGTATTTACTACTGTGATCAAAATGTTCTTAGGAGATTTTTATAACCTATGCAAAAAAACAAATTTCAAGATAATTCCTCAATACACAAACTTTTTTTTTTGGGAGACAGGATCTCATTGTATACTCCTGGCTGACCTTGAACTTATAGAGATCTCCCTGTCTCTGCCCAAGTTATTGGGAGTAAAGGGATGCACCACCATGGCCAGCCGGGCTTTTTTTTTTTTTTTTCTTTTCCTGAGTCTTTTTGAGACAGGTCCCAGATGGCCTGGAGTTCACTATGTAGATCAGGCTGGCCTTGAGCTCACAGAGATCCACCTGCCTCTGCCTCCCCAGTGCTGGGATTAAATACGTGCACTACTACCTCACCTGGCAAAGCTTGTTTTTGTTTTTTTGTTTGTTTAAAGACAGGATTTCACTGTATAGTTCAGGCTGGCCTTGACATCACTGCAATCCTCTTGCCTCAGTATCCCAAATGCTGGTATTATATATAGGTGTGAGCTGCCATGCCCAACACAACAGACTTTTCAATCCAGGGTATGGTTGCTATAAAGCCAATCCATAGTTCTCAATCCCCTACTCTCAGTCATTGGCAACAGTTCCTCATCATGTCCACATAGTAGACTAAAGTTATCAGCACACCTTTTATGTCCCTTTCCACTCCGCCCACATGAGAAAGGCTTAGGAGGCAGAGTCTGGGATGTATCTGAGAGCTCCGGCTGGCCCTCCAGTTTAATTTTCTCGGAGAGCTCTGTTTCCTCTCTCTCTTCAGTTTCATAGCCCTGAAACAGCTTGTGTCTTTCTTTCTCGTTATCCTTCTTTACCAGCTGCATCCGCCTTTCCATACGTTCAATCCGAGCAAGGAGCTAAAAGAAAGTGACAAAATGTAGACTTACACACACAAAAAATAAACACAGGCACCTAATCCCATTTAGGAATCAGTCTTCTGTATCTTTCTGTGGACCCTAACAATTCAGCTTATTTTTTTATTGGCTCATATTAATCTTAATGGCTTTTCTTAAACCCAGTAAAGAAGGCAAGAGATCCATTAGACCCATGAGCCATTGGAAGAGGGATGGAAGAATTTGTAGTTTATTCTTCTGAAAGAAAATATTCTGCACTGGAAGGGGCCACAGTGTGCCTCTTAATGGGACACTCTCCTACTGCTAACCATGTAGCTCCAACTCAGTTTGGGAATTTCCAATATTAACTTTATATATTTTCTTCACTTTTTTTGTGTGTGGTGCTGGAGCTAGAACCCAGGGCCTCATGCATATGCTTAGAAAGCACTGTGAGCACCTCTAAGCTCCATTCTTAGCTCTATGTTTTTAAGAGGCCCTAAGGTCCAAGTTCTGTCCTCCACTTTCACTCCAAAACTGTAGAAAATGGCAAACAGTACACTAAGGAATCAAGGGCTCATACAGTATCACTAAGCTAGCAGTGTTACTTGAAAACATGTGTTTGAGAGAGTACTTGCAAAACAATACCATTTGAAAGAACAATAGAAATGAGTAATATAATCTTCAATATGACATATAGATATTGCTTTGCATTTGAGATTTCAAAAAAGACACCAATTTATCAAAATATTCCAATTAGTATCTTTCATTCTAATTAAAGAGAGCCACATACTCAAAAAATGGAAGCCTATTGTCATCAAAAACTTATTAACTCAGTTTTTACAAAAAAGGCACCAGCTGTGCTACTTACACCATACTACAAGAATTTTGCCTGGGTTAGAGAATGATTGTAATGCTGCCTTCAATATATCCATTGCATAGATTTCAATAGTAGCCAAACAATAACTGGAATAAGAGAAACAAGCTTAAGCAATGCTAAAACTGTAATATGTAACAGAAGCAGTGGATGCCAAGTTTAGACTGATACTATCCTTAACATCCACTTTCCCTACCTAGGAAAGCCTATGAAGGGGGCATTGCCTTATGAACTCAGCAGGATCCTCAGTACCGCGCCCCCTAGCTAGCCATGCTCTCACTTCATCTCCTTGTTTTGATTCACAGCCTCAGCATTACTCACCATGGTTTGTGGGTGACATATCCTTTACTTCTCCTTCACTGGTCCTTCTCTTCCCACCCCCTCCCCACAGAAGGAAGGATATGATGTGTTGTAATTACAGTACCATCGCACCCCTAGACTGCAGTACAGTAGCTGAGCAGTCCCACCTCCATGTTAGTAACTTCCACAAATCAACACTATGAGGTATTTTAATGAGACCTGCCTGCCCCAGCTCCCATTCCACCTTACAGAATGCATTCTCCAATAAAACAGCTGCCTGGTGCGTGGTGCGATTCATTTAGAAGGCAAACAAAAATGAATAGTCCTCTGCTCCCTTGCTCAGCCCTTGGTGGACACAGCGCCAGAGTGAGAGAGAGCTGCAGCCTGAACACAACAACTGTAGAAACCATGTTTATTTTTAGGCAGTTGAAAGGTATGCAAGCACAGTAATACCCCACCACCCCAGCTTCCCTGATATGTAGAAGAATAACACCGAGGTGCCCTTAACTGCAGCAGCAGTAAAAACAAGTCTTGGTAGCCATGCCCCCCAGAAGTACAGAGAAATAATAAATGACTTCTCTACTACCTTACAATTCTAAGACAGGGATTTTCTAAGTGTGGAAGGTTCTACTGAATACACTGAATAACCTTACTTTCCCCTTATGCCTCAGAATCTTCCAGCTTCAAACACCATGCTTATTTAAGGGACCAGGTCAGTGGGTTGTGTTTTATAACTCAGATTCCTACTAAAAACTATCTGAAATCAAAGGCAGTGATTTTCATAGCATCGTTTAGGAAAGCTAAACAAGGATTCCACGTAAACTCTACCGGCTAAAAGGCCTGTGAAGACCCTGTCTAAAAGATGTTGCAGCAGTGGTTGGAGCAACAGCTGCTATGTCAGTCTCTGTTCTAACGCAATAGCTCTTTAATTTAACCCCTTCCACGCAGCCACCGTATCTGCACCCCACCCCTATCATTTTTAACCCCTCACATATCAGGTCTTTGCCCACTCCAAACGTCTTTCCCACCAGTCCGGGGCTGTCATTTTAAATTAACCCTTTGGCCCCCAAAGCCTCCCATCCCCCTCACACGGGAGATTGCCTTTGAACCCTTCCCCCCACCCACCCACCCAACGTATCAGGGAGCCGGGTAACCAACGACCCAGCACCCAAGACACCCCTTTGCTGGTGGCCAACTTCCTTTAACCCTAACCCAGGGAGACCTCAGCATCCTACGGCCCCCTTCCCGAGCATGCGCACAACCGGCTCCTGGGCCCTAACGCAGATTAACCCCTCCCGTACCGTGTCTCTCTCGGACTTCAGGTCCTCGATCTCCTTTTCCTTGGCCTGCAACTGCTGCTGCTGCTGCTCGATGAGGTCCAATTGCAGCAGAAGGATCTGTTTGAGGCAGGCGGCCTGACTGGAGGCTCCAGAGCCGCCGCCACCCCCGAGAGGGCTCTTCCTCATACTCTTCCATCTGCTCTCGCTGGCCGCCAGGGTCCCGGCCGTGGCGGTGGGCGCGAGGGGTGGCGGCCCGGGCAGAGGTAGTGGTGGGGGTCCCGCCGGGTCCGAGGCGGTGGCAGCAGGGGGAGCCGCCCCACCCTTGTCCCCAGCCCAGGGCGTAGGCTCTTTGGCCGCGGCCACGAGAGAGCCGGTCTGAATGGGCAGCACCGCCTGGTACTTGGGCCGGGGGCTGCAGCCCGCGCCGGCTGCCACTGGCTCCCCGCCGATGCCCGCTTGCTTGGTGGCCGGGGGCGGGCAGGGCAAGGGCACCGAGCCGCCCCAGCTCTCTTCTTGCTGCCCCGGGGCCGCCCCAGCCGGCAGCAATAAGCCCCGGCCCTTGCCGCCGCAGCCGGCTGGGGAGGGCGCGGGGCTCCCGCCCTGGGACGAGGCCAGCGGGGGCCCCGGCTCCTTCAGCTTACGATGCCGAGGGAGGAAGTGGGCTTCGGCCGCCCCGGCCTCGTCCTCGGGCCCGCCCAGCGCCGCAGACCGCTCGTAGTCCAGCCGCTGCTCCGGGTTGCCGCCGGCAGGGGCAGCGGCCGCCTTGAACACTGCGGATCTCATGGTCATAGTGGTCCGGAGCGGCGCGGGGGACCGAGACGGAGGAGGGGGTGGGGAAGGGGCGAGGTGCGGGGGGTCGAGGACGGAGGAGGGGGAGGGGAGTTTGGCGGGCTCGCCTCAGCAGCGCGGCCGCAGGCCTCCGCTAGCGCGGCTTCTCCGGGGCCCGGGCGCCATCCCGCCGGCGAGCGGAGAAGGGGAGGCCGCGGCTGAGGCCCGCCGCCGACCCATGGGGGCCTCGCCGCCGCCTCTGCTGCCGCCACCGTCGCCTGCGCCTCAGAGGCAGGAGCTCGCACCCAGCCGCCCCCGAGCTCATCCCCGGAGCTCGCCTCGGCCCCCCCTGGCCGGGCCGGGCCCGCCTCGTCTCCCCACCCCGCACCCCCCCTTCCCCGCCCCGGCCCCCCGCCCCGGAGCTCGCCTCAGCCGCCCCGAGCCTCCATTTCCCCCTCCCTGCTCTGCTCCGGAGGGGGTGGGAGGGAAGGGTCCGCCCAAATCCCTCCTCCTCCTCCGGGGGGGGGGGTCTGCCGCCTCCCCTGGGGGGGGGTCTCCGCAGCTCCGGTCCCCTCCCCCACAGTCACCCCCGGCGCCTCAGCGTTTCCCTTTAAAAAAAACGGAGCCGCCGCAGCCGCCGCGGACCGGAGCGCGCATGCGCCGAGAGGGCCGCGGGCGGGAGCTAACCGGGAGCCGGGAGGAGGGAGGCGGGTAGCGCTATTGTGAAAGGGGCCGCCGCCGCCGCGAGGGGGGCAGGGAGGGGACGCGGGGCGCGGGGGCCGGCAAGGGGAGGCTGGGCCGAGGGGCGAGGATTGAAGAGCGCGCGCAGCGGCGGGCGAAGGTGGGCTGCGCGCGGCAGGGGCGGGCCGGGGGAGGGTCATGGGAGGGGAAGAAGGGCGAGACGGACCCCGGTAGCTGGGGAATGAGGATCCCCGGAAAAACGCCGTGCGAGAGAATGGGGCTGGGAGGAAGGAAGCGAGGCAGCAAGGCAGGTGCCCGCCCCGCGCGGTAGCGCCCGCACGCTGCTCTGAGCTGCCCCGGCACCCTGGCAACGCGCCCAGCCCACGCCGGAGCCCGGCGCGCCTGCTGCACCGCCCCGACCCGGGCTCCCTTTGGAGCCTGTGGCTGTTGAATGGGGTACAAATGTAAAATCCTCCGCTCGCTGGGATGCCCGGGGTCCCCTCGCGGGTAGGGAAAGAAATGAAGTTCTTTGTCTCCAAGGGATCAGAACAGACATGGAGAGATCTCTGGGTCCCAGAAGCAGGAAAATCCATGATGTCTGCTGCCCGGAGAGTTGTTACCACAGCCTGGGGATGAATTACTGCCAACTACCAACAGTTCTTTCCCAAAGACCATGTCCTAAGCCATTCCTAGCATCCTCGGCAGGAGGTCAAGAAGGAAATCTCTTAAGGGATTTATATCTTTATTTGGACTGGGAGTTCTCTAGGGCCTTCTGTTTAGCCCTTCTTCCCATGCTGGTTCAGAGTGTCTGTCTGTCTGTCTGTCTCTCTCTCTCTCTCCTCTCTCTCTTCTTTCCTCTTTTTCCAAGCAGCGTTAGCCATCAAGTCCTCATAGTGCCTATGGAAAAACTTTTTTAAGTACTTCTAAGTTAATTGGTTGATTTTCTGTCTGAAGGAAATCTGGATAGAGAGGAAGACTTCTGGCCTAAAGTGAAAGCCTCTAATTAAAAACAGCCTCTGGTTTGTGGGCTCTGAAACATTGAGAAGTCTTTAAACAAATGGGTGTAAATGTGAGGGTCCCACCCCACTTTCACCAGACTGGCCTCAGATCTGCAAGGGAATTCCTGGACTTAGGGATACCAGGAATCCAAGGACAGGAGGAAGAGAAGCTTGTAGTGTGTCAAGACTTCCCATACCATCTCACTGTCAATTGCTCATTCGCTGAACCTCCCAGATTTCTATCTTCTTAGACTCCTACTCCAAAATTCCATTTCCAACTGCCTAGAATAGGTGTCCCAACTGGATGTCTAGTAGACATTTCTGAATTACATTTGAGGTCAAGCTCTTTCACCCAGGTCCTGCTTCCCCATGTCTAAAAACTCAGTCTATCTCACTACCTTTGAAAATAAATACCTAAAATAATACACCTTTGGGACACCTCCACTTCTGCCTAGATAGAAGCCCCAATCTCAGCTTTTCAATTGTGGAAACCTTGTAATCATTTCAACCTTTACCTTCCCTGACTTAAGTCTGTCCTCAGCATCTATAGTGATCATGATGAGATGGAAGATCCTATTTTTTGCTCTGCTTACCTAAACCACCTCATGGCTTCCTATCTCACATGGAGTAAAAGCAGTCACAATAGCGCAAAGGATCAGGCTCTTCATACTGCTCTCTTCAGTCCTCTCCTACCATACTCACCTCTCTGAGACATTGCCCATGTGTCTGCTCAGGTTGCTACACTTGCTGTTCCCTCTACATGGATCACTTCAGATATCCACATGACTTCCCTCAGCTCTTCTGTCATCCTTTCCTTGCTTCCTTTGCTGGCCATTTTCTCTGAAGTGCTTATCACCATCCAATAATTTGTCCTGTATTATTCTCTCCTAAAATGTAAGTTTCATAGATGGTTCACTGCTGTGTTCTCAGCATGTAGAACCATACCTGTTACAAAGTAGCCATTCAATAGGTATTCACTGAATGGGTATATTAAGAGACCATAGAATACATATATTTGATCTCAACATCATTGAGAAAGGCAGGCAGTCATATGACAGTAGTCTACAAATAAGTATTCATTGAGAAAGGCAGTCAGTCATATGATAGTATTCTACAAAAGTAATGCATGATTCAAGGCCAGCTGCGGCTATAGGAGACCATGACTTAAAAAAAAAGAACGAAGCATAAGGGAGAATCAAATTACCTAGAAGTACAAAGAAGGAAGGACAGAACTATTTGAAAAGAAGTGACAAGGTCTTGCTTTGTAGTCCAGACTGGCCTCAAACTCCCAATTCTTTGGCTTGGTTCAAGTGGTGGGAATACAGGCATATGCCACCATGCCCAGCTCTGAGGTGGTCAGGAAGGTGGACATCACAAGAGAGCATTTTAGGCAGAGCAGAAACTTGAAGTGAAAACATAGAATACAAGGATACAGTGAAGAAAATAGGGAGGAGTGGGGTGGAGAGAGTGGAGAGATGGCCTAGCGGTTAAGAGCGCTGACTGCTGTTGCAGAGGACCCAGGTTTGATCCCCAGCACCACATGGAGGCTGAGAACCGTCTTTGACTCCAGTTCCAGGGGAATCCAACACCCTCTTCTGACCTCTGCGGCTTTGCACGACATGGGTGCACAAACCTACATGCAGACAGTACATTCATACACATACAAGAATAAATAAGAATTTTAACAAATATATTAAAAAGTGGTTTAAAAAATAGGAGTTGGCTGGGTGGTATCTTGGATAGTGAGAATATAGGAGATAAAGCAGGTTGGGTCAAATTAGGTCTGAGGACCCAGTTAAATGTATAATTTGTGGAGCTGGGTATATGTCTGTAATAGTAATTGGGAGGGAGAGGCAAAAGGATTGGAGGATCCAGGCAAGTTTGAGGCCAGCCTAGTTTACATAGTTCCAGGCCAGCTACAGCTACATAGCAAGACTTTGTCTCAAAAAAAGAAATGGAGGGAGCTGGAGAGATGGCTCAGTGGATAAGAGTGCTTGCTATTCTTTCAGAGGATCAGAGTCTGATTCCCAGCACTCACATGGTAGCTCACAACTGCCTGTAACTTCAGCTCTAGGGGGCCAGATGTAGTCTCAGTATTCAGGAGGCTGAGGCAAGAGGGTCTTAAATTTGAGCATAACCTGAGCTACATAGTAAGCTCTGCCTCAAAAAAATGGCTGGGCATGGTAGTGCACACCTTTAATCCCAGCACTCAGGAGGCAGAGGCAGGCAGGTGGATCTCTCAGGCCAGCCAAGTCTCTGTAGTGAGTTCCAAGCCAGCCTATGCTATACAGTGGGACCCTGTCTCAAAAAAAAAAAAAAAAAATTGTCAGCCATAATTTGTAAGTAACAGAAGGATTTCCTTCCAGCAAAATGTGGAATGGTTAGATTTACGTTTCTGAAAGCAAACTACAGTATTTTGTGTCCCTCCAAAGAAACCAAGAAGCTAATATAAGGATTGTAAAGGTGTGAGATGAGTGGTTAATCGAAGGTGCTAGTGGTATATGGATAGAGAAACTACCAGCAGGAGACTGAGCAGTTAAGATCAACCACTGACCTAGGCAAAGTGGCACACTCCCAGAATTCCATCATTCCAGGGGGAGGCAACAGATCCTGAGTTTGAGGCTAGCGTTAGCTATATGCTTCCAGGCCAGCCTGCATTGCATAGACCAGCTTGCATTGCATAGACATATTCTCTGAAAAATATGTACCTACATTCATGCATATACCCATTATAATTTTAAAAATAGAAAATAATAGAGACTGACAAGCCTATGTTGAAGGCTTGTAATCCCAGCTACTTTAGGAGACTGATGCAGGAGGATCCTAAATTCCAGACCTATCTGGGCTATGGAGTGACCTCAAGGCCAGCCAGCCTGGGCAAACTCTGTCTCAAAAAGCAAAAGGGGGGCTGGAGAGATAGCTCAGCAGTTAGGAGCACTGACTGCTCTTGCAGAGGACCAAGGTTCGATTCCCACCACTCACATGGTGGCTAAAGACCATCTTAACTCCATTCTAGGGGAATCCAACACCCTCTTCTGACCTCTGCAGCATTGCACAACATGGGCGCACCAACTTACATGCAGACAGTACACTCATACACATAAAATAATAAATTTTGGGCTGGAGAGATGGCCTGGTGGTTAAGAGCACCAACCGCTCTTACAGAGGACTCGGGTTGGATCCCCAGCACCCACATGGCGGCCAAGAACCGTCTGAAACTCCAATTCCAGGAGAACTCCAGTTCCAGGGGAATCCGACACCCTCTTCTGACCTCTGCGGCATCGCACGACATGGGTACACAAACCTGCATGCAGACAGTACATTCATACACATACAGAAATAAAAAAAAATAAAAATAAAAATAATAAATTAAAAAAAATTTTTAAGTAAAAGGTCTAGACTACAATTAGTGATAGAGTGTTTTTTGCCTTCCTAGGATCCTCAAAGTACTAGGTTCAATTGTTAGTACCAGTAGAGAAAAAAAGGAAAGGAGATGGTTCAGCAGGTAAACTCACTTGCTGCTGAGACTGAAGACCTGAGTTGGATCCTTGGAACCCACATGATGGAAGGTGAGAACCAAGTTATCCTCTGACCTCTACTTACACAGTAAGGAACATGTACACACGCGCGCGCACACACACACACACACTCACAAATAGAAATTAAAAAAAAAAAAGGAAAGACTGGCATGAAGTTACAAGAAGCAATCACAAGGCTGATGAGCTGGTTCAGTGAGAAAAGGTGTTTGCCCTATAAGCCTGGCCACCTGAGTTTGATTCCAGGAATTTATGTAAAGGTGGAAGGAGAGAACTCTACAAAGTTGGCCTCTGACTCACTCCATATATGCCATAACAAGTACCCCTCCACACATCGTGTACACACTATAAAATTTTTAAAGTATTTTTATGTGTATGAGTGTATCACCTACATGCATATTAGTGTACCTATTTCATGCAATGCCCTCAGAGGTCAGAAGAGGGTGTCGGAGCCCCTGGAACTGGAGTTACTGATAATTGTTAGCGCCCACATGGGTGCTGGGAATTGAACCTGGGTCTTCTTTAAGAACAGCCAGTGCTATCTCTCTACAGCCCTAATATATATATATATATATAATTTTTTTTTTTGTCTTTTTGAGACAGCATCTCCCTGTAGCCCCAGCTGTCCTGGAACTCACTATGTAGACCAGGCTGGTCTTTAACTCACAGAGATCTGCCTGCCCTTGCCTCTGAGTGCTGGGATTAAAGGTGTGTGCCACCACACAATAGTTCCTTACAAAGTTATCCTGAAGATTAAATGAGTTGCATAGTATAGTTATTATAGCATGTGATACCTGGTACTGCTTGATAGTCATAGTAGCTAATCATTAACTGGATTCGTAGGTTGTGTTTTCTTCCTGTTTAGACCAAATATGGTCCCAAACCAGCATAATTAACAACCCGGAAACTTGTTGGATATGAAAGTTGTAAATTATCAGGTTCCACCCTAGACTTAATGAATCAGAAAAACTAGTTTGGTGTTTTTTTTTCTTTTTTCTTTTTTTTTTTTTTTTTTTTTTTTTGGTGTGTGTGTGAGAGATAAGGTCATAAGGTCTCTTGTAGCTCAGGCTGGCCTTGAACTCCTGATCTTCCTGTTTTACCTCCTGAGTGCTGAGATCCCAAGCATGCAACCCCATGCCAGGCTAAGCCTACATACCTACTCTTGAAAGACCAGACAGTGATTTTAGACTTTGCTGGCTATAAGGTCTTTTTTTTTTTTGTCTTTTTGAGACAGGGTCTCCCTGTAACCCCAGCTGGCCTGGAACTCACTCTGTAGACCAGGCTGGACTTGAACGCACAAAGATCCACCTGCCTCTGCCTCCCAAGTGCTAGGATTAAAGGTGCCCTCCGGGCTGGAGGTCTTTTTTTTTTTTTTTTACCTCAGTCAAGATGAGAGTAATGGTGGGGAGGTCTTTTTTTTTTTTTAACCTTCTTCAGTTGTGCCATTGTAGTGTAAAAGTAACCCCAATAAATGATATTAGCAGTACGGTCATATTTCAATATCACTTGTTTTATTATATGAAATTTGTGTTTCTGATCATTTTGTTTGGAGTTTTTGAGACAAGCTTCTTTTTTATTTTTTTTTGTTTTGCACCATGTCCTGCCCAAATGCCTTGGAGGTCAGAGACGGGGCCGCGGATTTCCCCTGGAAATTGGGAGTTAAAGACAGTTCCTCAGCCCACCATGTGGGGTGCTTGGGATCAAACCTGGGTCTTCTTTCCTGGCAAGTGCAGTAGCGCCTCTTAAAAAACCGCCTAAGGCCCACTTCCCTCCCAGCCCCCTAAAAAAACGTTTTTTTCTTAGTTTTAGGAGCCATCCAAAAGGGTGGGTTTTATATCAGTAATCATGGTTACATACATGTTATTAGAATACAAGGAGATGGAGGCGGTAAAAAAAAAAAAAAAATGCTTTCCTTGTCTTTCTTTAATTGACTTACTAGAACATGGGAACTGTGGGAGGAATACGTCCCTCGGTCCAGAACAAAATATTAAATACTAAAGTCCTAGGGGCTTAATGGCACTCGGCCAGGCAAAATATATTAATACAGGAGCTCTGACATCAGCAATGGGTTGTTCTACCAAGGAGATGTTTGGCCAGGGGATCCAAGGCCCCCCCACAAAAGGTAAGGGCCCCTTGCCCCTAAGTTGGGATACCTACAGGAGGAGAGGCAATAAGAACCTGCTGCCGAAGAACCTGATGTAAGCATGGGGAGGATGTATTGAGACCCACACATGCAAGTGTACAGATGGCCTCCTGGAATGCCAGAGAGTGTTTACCAAAGGCCACTAAACAAAAAAAGCAAATATGAGGTCGTCCCTGAGTTCCCCAAGCAAGACTCCATCGTCAGCCCGACCAGAACTACAAATACCTCAACCTGCCTGGAATACTGTGCAGCAGAAAGGCCCAGGCTATGTTGCCTGTTATATCCCAAATCTAATTGGCTATTTTCTCTCCCCTTGGAGAAATAATCCCCAATGCCTTGATTGGACACAAGGCCCTTTACATCCATCCTCTACAAGGTTTTAGGGAGATGTTTGATGAAAAGAGCCACAGTAAGACCCTGTCATATTTAACAGGGGGGGAAAAATGTAATTCATGGATAACATATCCCAACATGTGTCTAGGCTGAAAGTAACCTACCATAAATATTAGTGCTGCTTAAAAACCTATATATCTAAATATCTAATTGCCTGTGTTTTCTTTCAATTAGTAGGATCGAAAGGTTTTATTCCCCTGGACAAACTCTGATCCAGCCCATGAAAAGAAACAGCCAAGAATTGACCAGAGTCCAAGTAAGCTCCAGGAGAGTTTTGCTGTTTTTACCTCTCAAATCCAACCCCCTTGTGGCCCCTATTTCTAAGCACCTGGGAACAATCTGCGGAAAGAGGGGGCTTGGTAGAATATAAGGGCTGCCCGATTGGGGTGGAATGGTGAAACTACAACAATATTGTCTGGACAATTGTTGGATCAACTTGATTGAACAAACAACCTGTCACCCCCCCCACTGATTGGTGGGGCTGTAGGTGTTTGGGCAAAACAACAAGCCCTGCCAAGATAGGTTTTTGCCTGAAGGATGCTTGTTACTCATGGATTATCAACTTTATAGCTAAAATGAAAAAAAAAAACTAAAAAAAAAACTGAGAGAAAGATGCAGGAACAGTTTTTATGGGCCAGAAAATGCATGAAAATCCTTGGATGGGGGTGGGGGTGGGGGGTGGGGGAAATAAGCCTGAACTGATTGGAAAAAATGTTATGAAAAATGCACAAAAGCAATTCAATAAAAAAACTTAATTAAAAAAAAAAAAAACAAGAGATGGAAGGCCCCAAGAGGATCACAAATTAGAAGGCAGATAGGATACATACTGAAAGCCTGTTTTTTAAAAAATAAAAATAAAAGCTAGGGGCTGGAAAGAGATGGCTCAACAGTTAAGAGTACCAGCCACCTGCAGACTGGGCGTGGTGGCCCACGTCCTTAATCCCAGCAAAAAACTCCGGGAGGCAAAAGAAAGGCAAGCGGATCTTTTTGTGAGTTCAAGGCCAGCCTGGTCCTTACAGAGTGAGTTTTCCAGGATAAGCTTGGGGCTACAAGGGAAACCTGTCTCGAAAAGAGAACCCAAAAAAAAAAAAAAAAAAAAAAAAAAAAAAAAAAAAAGAGTAACAGCTGCTTTTGCAGAGGACCTGGGTTTGATTCCCAGTACCCACTGGCAGCTAATAACCATCCATAACTCCAGTTCCAGGGGAATTTGATGCCTTATTCTGGCTCTGCAGAGCATTGCAGGACATGGGTACATTTACACACAGGCAGGCAATACACTCACACTCATAAAATAAAACAAATAAAGCTGGGTGTGGTGGCACATGCCCTTGATCCCAGCACTTGGGACGCAGAGGCAGGTGGATCTCTGAGATCAAGGCCAGCCTGGTCTACATAGTGAGGGAGACCCTGTCTCAAAAAGACCCCCCAAAAGTTATACAATATTTTATATATATAAAAGATAGACCCCCCAAAAGTTATACAATATTTTATATATATATATATAAAAGATAGGCATCATGCCAGCACTCCTATGAGATCCTGTCTCAAAAAAGAAAGAAAAGGAAGGTATTGGGTTGACGAATAGGCCAAACTGGAACCAGTCTATGGTAAAACTGGTAGGGATGGGGAGCACTGTTTAGTACCCAAGTAGATCTGTGTAAAGTGTCTTGAGAGCTGTTACTAATGGGGATAAGCTATTTGCGTGTGTGTGTGTGTGTGTGTGTGTGTGTGTGTTAAAATGTACTTTTTTTTTTTTTTGAGACAGGATCTCACTGTGTAACCCTGGCTGGCCTGGGATTCACTATGTCCACCAAGGTAGCTTCAAACTCCCAGAGATCCACTGCCCTGCCTCCCAGGCTCTGACATTAAAGGCCTATGAAAACAAATCCAGGTAAATATACTTATTTTAACTCTTTGCTTTAACTCTTTGAGAGTCTGTGTTGCCTAGGCTGAACTTGAACTGTATAACTCAGACACACTGAATCTGGTCCACCTGACAGCCTCCCAAAAAGCTGTGATTACAGGGCTGTGCCACAGATTCACGTAAACTGTACTTTCTTTTGTGAAATGAATGATGCTAATAGTCATTGATGGTAATTTTTTTTTTTTGAGACAGGGTCTCCCTTTAGTCCCAGGTGGTCTGGAGCTCACTCTGTAGACCAGGCTGGCTTTGAACTCACAGAGTGAGTTACCCTGCCTCTGCCTTCTGAGTGCTGGGTTAAAGGCATACACCACCACACTCGGACTGATGGTAATATTTTGTTTTGTTTTGGTCTTTTTGAGACAGGGTCTCCCTGTAGCCCCAGCTGTCCTGGAACTCATTCTGTATACCAGGCTGGCCTTGAACTCACAAAGATCCGCCTGCCTCTGCCTCCTGAGTCTAGTATTAAAGGCGTGCGCCACCACGCCCGGCTCTGATGGTAATATTTTTAAATGTCATTATTGGCAGGGTAAAAAACTGCCAATCCTATGTCAGTCCTCAACTTTTTAACTGAAAATTTTACAGCTCTGAAATCCAAAACTTATAATTTCTCTGTTCCAGATAAAGTAAACATACTTTTCTCCTCCAAAGCCAGGACTGGAATTTTTGGATGGGATATCTGATCTTATTTCTATTCCAAAGAATGACCTGGATTACCACCAGAAAACTGAAACTCAGAACAGAAGGTTTTTTGGGGGTTTTGATTTTGGACTTTTTTGAGACAGGCTATCAGTCTGTAGCCCAGACCGGGCTCCAGCTCCTGGTGACCCTCCCCAGCCTCCCAACTGCAGAGATTATAGGTCACCTTGGCAGATAAAGAGGTCTTCTAAGAAGTGAAATGAATTCTTGTTTCTAAACCATTACATTTTAAGCGGGGTGGTGATCCCTTAACGATGTCTGTCTATCTATCATCTATCTATCTATCATCTATCTATCTATCATCTATCTATCTATCTATCTATCTATCATCTATCTATGGAAGCTAGGGCTGAAAGAATAAAGGCCTAGAGAAGAGTAGAGTATGGTGGGACTGACTGGGTGGAGGTCCTGGAAGGAGGGTCGTCTTGATTTCAAGGACTGCCATGGTAGGAGACACTGTCTCAACTCTCTCTCTCTCTCTCTCTCTCTCTCTCTAAAAGAAAGTGGAATTAGTTATGAGGGAACCTAAGAAAAATGGTATCCAGCCGGGCGTGGTGGTGCACGCCTTTAATCCTAGCACTTGGGAGGCAGAGGCAGGCGGATCTTTATGAGTTCAAGGCCAGCCTGGTCTACAGAGTGAGTTCCAGGACAGCTGGGGCTACAGGGAGACCCTGTCTCGAAAAAGACCAAAAAA
>VZQC01005745.1:1144106-1213497 GCA_009823505.1 Rhizomys pruinosus
GTCTGTGCACCCGTGTCGTGCAATGCCGCGGAGGTCAGAAGAGGGTCTCGGATTCCCCTGGAACTGGAGTTCTCCTGGAATTGGAGTTACAGACGGTTCTTAGCCGCCATGTGGGTGCTGGGGATCGAACCCGGGTCCTCTGCAAGAGCGTCGGTGCTCTTAACCGCTAGGCTATCTCTCCAGCCCTCTTCCTTTCTTTTTTTAGGCCTGGTCTCACTATATAGCCCAGGCCAGCCTTGAACTTCCAGTTCTCCTGACACGACCTCCCAAGTGCTGGGATTACAGGTATGTCCCAACACACCTGGCTTGGGGCACCTACTTTTAGAGGAAAGAGCCCCAAAGCGATCAAGCCAGATGACTGAGGACTCTGGCTGGGCCATTTGCTCTCCTATAACTCAGCATCTGTCAGCACTCCCATTACCAGGTGCTATTTCCAGAGTTCTGGGCTTAGGAGGAGGAAACAGGAGGGGCGTAGATGACGACGCAAACAGATCCGATGGCCTCCCCGAATCCCAGCTGCAGTTCCTGCTTCTGGCCACTAGGAGGCTCCCAAGGTCAACCAGAGTAAGGGAGAGAAAGCTAGCAAAGTAGCCTCTAGAGGACAATTTAAGACGTCAGGGTTGACCCTGAACAGAGCACTCACCAAGGGGCCCCCGGTGGTGAGGCTGCAGACCCTTTGCATAGCTGTTCTAAGACAGCCAACCTTGACTCTCTTCTCTAAAAGGGATCCGTGGCACTAGATCCTCTCCACCTTTCACCCTCACCCTCCGCTCTGCAGTTATTTCCTCCCTGGCTAGCTTCCTTCCCCTCCTCCATTCTCATGGTGGGAACCATCCCCCAGCCGATCAGAATGCTGAGGAATGTTCTGCCCTGGCTAGGTGCCAAGCTGTGGACTTCCTGGGCTTTGGGGTGGGACTTGGCAAGGGGAAGCCCTTTGAAAGCAGAGCCACCCAGTCTTGCTCTGTGTTCATTTTCTCTCTCTCTCTCTCTCTCTCTCTCTCTCTCTCTCTCTCTCCTTGCTGTAACCACTATCTAATTTCCTTCCCCCACCCCAATAGGATTTCCTAGCTTAGCAAAACATGGACAAACTGGAGGCGGTGGGTGGTGGGTGGTCATCCTGAGCATTGTGGCTTATAGTGGCAGAGGGGAGAGGCACCTATTTCAGAAGCTACCGGCCCTGTTGCAAAAGCCTGTTGCTGGAAGCTGGAAGGAAAGATTCATTTGACAGGGTTCAAGGTCAGGAGTTGTTAATGGTAATTCATCTCCCCAAGATCTTTCTGGATCCTTCTCAGAACCTTGGGTCCAAAGTTCCTATATAGCTAAGTCCCCAGAAGTAAGCAGATTTCTTCCTATCTTACCTTGACTCAGCCCCCATTTCCATGAAATAAATTAGCTGAAATTTGAACACACTCATCTACATCAAGACCAAGGAAATCTTTGCAGCCCTATGCCCCACACTGGGATGGGTTCAGAAGAATGAGGAGCCTGCAGAAAGCACTTTCAGATCTCATGGATAGAGGCCAAGTCTTGAAAGGGACCTCTCCATCCTATCCAAGGGGATTGGAGGGTCACTGCTCAGAAATGTTTTTGCATTTCAGGGAAGAGAATCTTCTGTAACATCCACACAAAGACCCTGAGATGACAGAGTGAAAATTCAGTCCTGGGGGGCCCTCTGCCTCACAGATCCTCAGTGCCACTTTTGCAGCCTGTCTGCCTGACGTCATCATCTATAGACCTGTGCCAGATTCCCAAGTTCCTATCTTGAAACCTCAGCCCCCACACCCACGGCCTAGGGGAGAGCCAATGTAGGTCATTGCAGTCGAGCCTGCAGGGCTATCTGCTCCTCAAGCCCAGAGCCTTTCAGGCCCAGAGGAAGTCTTGCAGAGAAGCAAAAGAAAGAGCTCCATGAGAATCAGACCACAATCTATTGCTCAGAAAATGAGGCAGAAGAAATCAGGAGGCAAATGGTCAGGCTGAGGTAGTAACAGGAGCTAAAGCTTGCAAGCTACCCAAGGTGAAGGGCAAGCCAGAGAAGAGGGTCTGGGCGTGTCTCGCATCCTTGGCCTCCATAAGAAAATGCTGGATCTGGTGTCTATCCCCAAGTCTCCAGTCACTTTCATTCTTAAGAGCCTTTGTAATTTGTCTTGGAGAACCTCTCCTTCCTCTGGTCACAGTTTCTGGTCTCAGGAGGGAAGCTGGAGTAGGGCAGTGTTGTCCCCACCCTCTCCTATTGAAAGACTTTTCCTGCTTATTATCTGTTAAACTCATTTTACCCAGGGAACTTCCAACCTTCTCATTCCTTTTCTTGGCACTTCCTACCGTTGCCCCTGTGATCAGTCCTGTGTATTTGTGTGTGTGTGTGTGTGTGTGTGTGTGTAGTCCTTATTCTTTCAGTATTACATAGGGGAGTGAAGGGCCCATGTCTGTAATTAGCTCAAGGTCCCCAGGCCTGGCAAAAATAGACAAGGGACCAGTTTCTACTTGTAACCTCAAAACAACTTAAATTACAGTTGTGTTTTTTTTTTTTTTTTTTTAGACAGGGTCTCCCTGTAGCCCGGACTGACCTATAACTCACTCTGTAGACCAGGCTGGCCTTAAACTCACAGAGATCTGCCTGCCTCTGCTCTCCAAGTGCTGGATTAAAGGTTGTGCACCACCACACCCCGGTTCTTAAAAGCATGGTTCTTAGCCACATGTGGGTGCTGGACACGAACCCAGGTCTTCTGCAAGACCAGTTGGTGCTCTTAACCACTGAGCCATCTCTCCAGCCCCTGTTTTTCTTTCTATTAAGATAGGGTCTCATGTAACCCCAGGCTGGCCTCCAACTCACTATGTGTAGAAAATGACATTGAATGGCCAGGCGTGGTGGCGCACGCCTTTAATCCTAGCACTTGGAGGCAGAGGCAGGCGGATCTTTGTGAGTTCAAGGCCAGCCTGGTCTACAGAGAGAATTCCAGGACAGCTGGGGCTACAGGGAGACCCTGTCTGGAAAAGACAAAAAAAAAAAAAAAAGAAAATGACATTGAACTTGTGATCCTCCTGCCTCTACCTCCCCAGTTGTGGGATTGCAGAAGTTACCAGCACGCCTGGTTTGATGCAGTGCTAGGGATGGGACCCAGGGCGTTGTGCATGTAAAGCATCTTCAGTCTCCAAATCAGGTCTTTTTTTTTTTTTTAATTTTTTTAAAATTTATTTCGTATGTGTATGAATGTACTGTCCGCATACAGGTCTGTGCACCCACGTCGTGCAATGCCACGGAGGTCAGAAGAGGGCCTCAGATTCCCCTGGAACTGGAGTTCTCCTGGAATTGGAGTTTCAGACGGTTCTCGGCCGCCATGTGGGTGCTGGGGATTGAACCCGGGTCTTCTTCAAGAGTAGTCGGTGCTCTTAACCGCTAGGCCATCTCTCCAGCCCCAAATCAGGTCTCTTAATAGGAAACTCAGTACAGGGGGAAAAAAGTAGGGGAAATGGAGGGGGGATCTAATACTTCTCTTTCCTTCCTTCCAGTCCCGTGGACTCCCTTGTGAGAACTTGAGAACTCATTATCCCACTACTGTGGTGCCATTTGCCCTCCTTTCCAGAATCCTGGCACACAGGAGGCACTCAATAAATGCTTTTTGCTCAGAATCAAACTAAATCTGATTATGCTTTCTGGCTGAACTTTTAGATGAAATGCCACAATGAAGAGAGGTAAAAATATTCCCAGATCATGAGCTGTAATTCTTGGAGGGAAAGAACTAAGACCTAGAGTAAGGGTTTCCCACAGCTCATGGCACATGAGAATCTCCCCGAGGGAGGGTGAAAACCCTCAGATTCCTGAGCTGTCTCCAGAGTTTGTGGCCCATCACCATAAGATGGGCCTAAGAATCTGCATTTCTCACGGGTTTCCAGGTGATACTCCACAACTCAGAGAATTCCAGCCCTTCATCTCAAGGTTCACTAGGAACTCCTGGGGGAAAGGTGAGACTTGTGAGCCCCTGACTCCTGTTCAGACTCCACCACACATCGTGTACAGGGATCCAAGGAAAATAAGGCAAGGACAAGCAGGCGATCAGGACTGATCATCCGTGCCATCTCTTTTCATATGGCCCATTGACTCCATCCTTGTTGAAAGTCACTTCCCCCAAAACATGTTTTGCAGCAGCAACGGAGCACTAGGAATTTCCTGTGGCTAGGCAGCCCAGTGCCGGCAGGGGTGGAGGCAGTGCTGAGCAATCTAGCTCCTTTCCTTGGCTCGGGCAGGGCCACGTGCCCCACCCCCTCGCTTGCACATGTCTCCGCCGCCGCAGCAGCAGCCGGGCTGTTTATGAGCGAGTTGTTGTGGTAAAAATGGAGCAGGCTGCACATGCCCGAGCCATGTGACCCGGGCAGCCCGCGTGAGCTTCGAGCCGGCACAAACACATTCGGCCCTGTCCTCTAGCAACCAGAGAAACGGGAGGCACAGAAGGGGAAGAAGTGGAAGGGCGCTGGGCCACCCCGGTCTCCGCGCCGGGCTCTGCTTCTACCCTTTTTGTATCTCCTGACCACCAAGGGGGCATTCATCATCTAGAAAGCATGGTTTCTCCAGGCGTGCTCACCTCCCACAGAACCCGTCGGCATTTACACAGCCTAGAACCCTAATTCCCCCACATAAGAAAGGCCCTCTCCAGGCCCAGAGCACAGACTCTCCCGGCCCAGCCTCCTGTTGATGCACTGTCCTGGGTTCCCCAAATCAGGCTTCCCTGTCCCCTCTTTCTAGGAGGGAGGACGCCACATATCAGTGCAACTAATGAATGCTCACTCCAGGATTGGAACAAGGAGAGATCAGAGGTCTGGGAAGTAGGGACAGGCAGCAGGGTCTAGGGGAGTTGATGGGAAGGGGAAGTCCCTTTGGAAAGCTCAAGGTAAAGGGGATCTAGTGGAGACCTAGAAAGCCTGTTGCACAACTGTCTGGCTGGAGGGCCAGTGAGGGTGCAAAAGACAAGTTTAGCCTCCGTCCCTCACCGGTGTCCCCTCCCCCATGCGCAGGCGCTGTCACCCCAGGCCCCTTACTTCCAGCCCTCTGCTCCTGGCCCCTAGCTGCCTGTGACCCTGTTTCTGAACAGCGGTGTCTTTTGCTGCGAAAGTGAGACTGTGCTGGAGTCAGGCGGACAGTAGGTTAGCAGGAACAAGCAAGTGAAATGCGCACGACCCACATTTCCTCAGCGCACTAAGACTTTGCAGATCCTGCATTGCAGAGCTAGCGCTTTTTTTTTTTTTTTAATCGCTGGGCCCCTACACACGTCTGCATTTTTGCAACCAGCACAGATTTTTTTTTTTCCCCAGGATGCAAACTGTGCATTCTAATGAGCCAAAGCTCCTTCCTGCGGCATTGAAAATCTCTTCAGCAAATTGTTCCCTTCCTAATTTAGAAGAGGGGGAAGGATCCCAAATTTGTGAAGTTGCATCCTCTCTCCTCTCTCCCTCCCTCCCCCACCATTCTGCAGATCTTCCAGCCCAGCTAACAGCTGCAAACCAAGGGAGAGGGGCGGGAGGAGGGAAGAGAGCCTTGTTCCTTCTTTCTACACAGGCTGAGCTGGTGGGGGGGGGGGGTTTTTTTTTTTTCCTCCTGGGCAGCCCATTGCTCCCTCCTTTCCCGCTTCATCTCAGCCAGTGTTTATGTAAGCCTCCCAGAAACTACACGGCCCCTAATGCTTGCCCAGGCCTCAGGTCCTCCAAGGTCCATCCTGCTCACGAGGACTGTCATGAGCCTCTGGCCTCCCTAGGCAGCTGCACAGGGATCTGCAGAGGCCCAAGGAATGGGAGACACTGAATTAGGAGTGGGTTTGAGATGCAGCTTAGAATGGAGATGAGGCAGGCACACGTGAGCCCCTTCCTCTCTCTCTCTCATACACACACCTACCCACCACCACACCCACACTCTCTACATCTCAATCCATGGAGGCTCAACTCAAGGACAGCCAGTGGGCAGATGTAAAGGCTTGGACCACCATGGTACCAGTGGGCTACAGCAATAGCATAGCAAAGAACGGACAAGAGACAAGCCTCCCAAATGCTGGCTACCACCCCCCTCCCAACCAGGAAGGGGAGGACTGTATCAGGAAGAGGCGTCATTTGGGGCTTATCTTCCTGCTAAGGATAGCCCCATGCCAGCTCCAGGATCCTGGGATGTGTTTGGGATCCTGGGCTCAGAGAAGGGAACTCTCCTTTGGTTTCCTAAAGCATCAAAAGTACTATTGGCCCAGGACAGTGGCTTTAAAGATGGACACACGTTGCTCAGGAAGATAAATGGGTAAGCTGGGTTGTCTGTCCTTGGTGGCCTAACACATTTTTAGCCAACATCCCCCCCACCCTTTTTTCCTTTTTTTTTTTTTCTTTCTCTATTTGTTTTGTCTCATTGTGTAGCCCTAGCTGGCCTGGAACTCACTATGTAGCTCAAACAGGTTGACCTCAAACTCAAGAGATCTGTTCCTCTGCCTCCCTGTCTGGGATTAAAGGCTACAACCACCAGCCATGGGCCCAATCCAAATCTTTCTTTTCCCCCTTTTTTTTTCCCTTTCACCTGCAAAAATAACCCCAACTCAGTTCTTACATCCCTGGAAGGCAGTACCCTGGGGGTCCAAAGATTCTGCCTTACCTGTCCTCCCTCCACATCACCAGCTGCAGACCCTAAAATCAGGGGATTTATGCAGAGAACAGAGCTCAGATGCCTGCTTCATTCAGTTCCTTACCTCTAGAGCAGCCTGTGTGGAAGTCTTTGATGTTGCTGTTAGTTGGTTGATTTTTCTTTTTCTTTTTTTTTCTTTTTTTTTTTTTTTTTTTTTAGAGACAGGGTCCCTGTCATTCCAGTGGCTTGGAATTTGTTATGTAGACTAGGCTGGCATCCGTCTCAGAAAAGATCTTCCTGCCTCTGTTTCCCCATCCTGGGATTAAATGTGTGCCTCCCACACCCTGCGGTTGCTTGAGTTTTTTGCACCCTACTCTGGTCCTTTCCTACCTAGACAACCCGATGAGGAGATGTAAGATGGAGAAAGAGTTTAAGGAAAGAAGAAATGTTGGGGTTTAAAGGAGAGGCTCTGGGAAGCTGAGATTCTTATGTGGGAGGGAACAGGAGCTTCTGTTCTTAATGATACACCTCTCTTACCAGCACCATCATTACTTGGGAAATAGTGTTCAATGTGCTGTTCAGAAGTTCCTCCTGGGAACTCTCTCTGGGAAAGGAAGTCTAGCTTATAGAATTTCATCTTTAGACCTGGTACTGAACCCCCAGATCTTTCATGCTTGTTGATAGTGACATTAGTAGTGATTGGTCAAAGAGGGGCTGGGGAGCTTTGACCCTTCTGATAATCTCCAATAATTCTGTCATTCTTTGATGCTGTCTTTTCCATCTTTTTTTTTTTTTTTTTGTCTTTTTTGAGACGGGGCCCCTGTAGCCCCAGTTGTCCTGAATTCACTATGCAGACCAGGCTGGCCTTCAACTCCCAGAGATCCACCTGCCTCTGCCTCCCAAGTGCTGGGATTAAAGGCATGTTCCACCATACCTGGCTTTGTCTTTTCTGTCTTTTTTTTTTTTTTTTTGGTCTTTCCAAGACAGGGTCTCCCTGTAGCCCCAGCTGTCCTGGAACTCACTCTGTAGACCAGGCTGGCCTTGAACTCACAAAGATCCGCCTGTCTCTGCCTCCCAAGTGCTAGGATTAAAGGCGTGCGCCACCATGCCCGGCATGTCTTTTCTGTCTTAAGTGCTATGCAGATAGAACTTCAAGACAAATCACTTAGGCCCTTGTGGTTCACTGGACAAGTTAATAAACATCTGTAAGTCTCAGTTCCCCCATCTGTAAACTACAAGAACAAGACCTACAGCACAGAGTTGCCATGAACATTAAATGAGGGGCTGGAGAGATAGCCTAGCGGTTAAGAGCACTGACTGCTCTTGCAGAGGACTGGGGTTCGATCCCCAGCACCCACATGGTGGCTGAGAACCATTTTTAACTCCAGTTCCAGGGGAATCTGACACCTTCTTCTGACCTCCAAAGCATTGCACGACATGGATGCACAAACCTACATGCAGACAATACATTCATACACATAAAAAAAGAAAGAAAATTAAATGAGATAATGTGTGTAAAATCTTTAGCACAGTGCCCTGTATACAGTTGACACTTAATACATAATTTATTATTCTGTTTTGTTGGAAAGAACTGAAGTGGGGTAAAGACTGACTCTGAAGCAAAACATATCCATCAGAACCCCCAGCCAGTCCTGGTTCGTGCTTCAGGTTTTCTTCCCCGGTGTCTCCAAAAGAGCAAGTTAGCTTAGACCTTGTTCCTTGTCTGTCATGAAGTTCTCCCCAATATCAAGGTTTTGGGTGGGGCATAGAACAATAGCTGGCCTTTTAGAGTCCAGGAAAAGGACCCAGGAGGGCAGGGAATGAGTCTCTTCCAGGTAAATGGCTGGTTCCCTGATTCAGGGGCATCCCCAGGGTTCCTGTTCCAGGTTTGCATCACCTGGGTAAACAGGTTTTCACCCTGGGCAATGGGTCCTTGGTGAGAAACGAGGGGGACGGGAAGGCCTGACCTGTTTTCAGCAGGGACCCACCCTCTGTCAATCCATTAGTCAAACAGTCTGCCCAAGATTTAGGCCACTGGGGATTTGCACAGGGTGTTGCCCTATTACCCAGAAGAACCTACTGACAAAGAGAATAGATCTTGGATCAAACTTCTGCCCACCCACGGACACTTACAGCCTGCATACGTATGGAAAGGTGCTGTCTACACTTACCTTATAATCCTGTGTGTACACGCACAGTGATCAGAACAGAATCAGAGCTTAGAGCCCTTTCCTTTTGCCCTTCCTTCCTTCCTTCCTTCCTTCCTTCCTTCCTTCCTTCCTTCCTTCCTTCTTTCCTTCTTTCCTTCCCTCCCTCCTCCCTCTATCCTCTTCCTCCTCCTCCTTCTTCTCCTCTCCTTCTCCTCCTCCTCCTCCTCCTCCTCCTCCTCCTCCTCTTTGTTCTTTTTGCTATACAGAACAAGCTGGCCCTGAATTCACAGAACTCCTCTATGCTTCTGCCTCCTAAGTACTGGGAGTATAGGTGTGCACTCACACCCAGCTCCTTTTTCTATTTCTGATGTTCTTCTCAGTCCAAAGAATCCTCCAGGAGAATTAAAGATATATTTTGGAAACATACAAAAGATCCTGTGAAGCCTCCAGACTACTGAGATTATAGGCATTGAGCCACCTTACTGGCTGTAAGGAGGTTGGGTTGAGAGCTAGATCTGCTTGCCTGTTGTCTTAAGTCAAGATTTAAGTCAAAGAGAGTTCATGCATCTGTTCTAGCTCTTCTAGGGCAGGATAACCCACTCCTTTGGTGCCTAGACCCTACCCTTCTTCCAGAACCTACTGATAGACAAAGAAGTTTATAGAATAGAAGCTTATAGAACCAAGAAAAAGCCCTGCCTTACATTCTGTTCCACTGCACCCAACAAAAGTGAGAGAGAAGAAAGTGTGCTCATACCCACTGTGGAGGGATTACCTAAAGTTGCTTCTTGGATTGGGGTGTGAGAGTAGACATCTGTAATCCCAGCATTGGGAGCAGAAATAGGAAGACTGAAAGCTTGAAGCCAACCTTAAAAAAAAAAAAATTTAAAATTAAATAAATAAATAGCTCTTTGGCAGGGAGAGAAGGGTCCCTATATGAAGTTCAGAGGAAAGAGAGGGCAGAAGCAATCCCCTCCTTTACTTCCTTCCAGCCTCTGCCTTCACACCTCAGGGACTGCAAAACAACCTAGTTTCTTGCCAAAAGGAAAGTTAGTTCAGTTCTGAGTCTCTTCCTTTTCACTGGCTGCAAACTCTGGGAAGATGCCTTGACTCCTGGCTCTTCCTGCTATGGACAAAAGCCCAGCAAGAAGCCAGAATGTGGGCAGGACCACCAGAGCAGTGGGCCTTGGGAAGACCCAGGGCAACTAAAGGGGCATGCAGTGTTAGTGGCAATGCTGGGACTGGGTATGCGTGTTGGGGAAAGACAGCACATGGACTCTGATTTCCAGCAGCCCTGACAGATAGCTGCATTCAGCCCCTGAGTCAGGGACACAGCAGCTTACCTCCCAGCTCTCCCTATACACAGACAGTCTAGTGGGGGGGTGGGAGGGGTGGAGGCTGAGCCGGAGCAGGAACCAAGTTTTCCTGAAAAGTCTCTTTCCCTGTTTGTCCTGGCCCCTCCCACTTCCTCCTTCACTCTGCTGTAGAGTCCCAGCTCTGGACCCAAGGCCTGGGCAGGCCAGAGAAAAGAACAATTCTCTCTCAGCCCCTATTGTTAGGTGCAGGGGACCAAAACTCTAGCCTATTCTAGGAGCCCATCTTCTGTTCCCTGATCAGTGGTCAACCTCACTAACTATCGAGTGAACGTCACTGGCTTCCAAGTCTCGGTTTACTTTTTTTTTTTTGGTCTTTTTCGAGACAGGGTCTCCCTATAGCCCCAGCTGTCCTGGAACTCACTCTGTAGACCAGGCTGGCCTTGAACTCACAAAGATCCACCTGCCTCTGCCTCCTGAGTGCTAGGATTAAAGGTGTGCGCCACCAAGCCCGGAGGTTTACTCCCCCCTTTCTTCTTTTTTTTTTTTTTTTCTTACTAACCTCTCTGTGCTGCATTTACTACTTTGTAAGTGGGGTTAATTATATCACCTACCTAACTCATTGGATGAGAATATAAAGATTGTCCTTGAGGAATTCATTTTGTGTTGTTTTGTTAGAGACATGCTCTTATGTAAGCCTGGCTAGCTCCAAACTTGTTATATATTGTTACTGTTTTCATGTTAAAGTCTTTTGTAAATTCTCTTTGTAATATATGATTTCCTATATGGACTTGGTAAGGATACAGGATATTCTTTTTAAAAATATTTTTTATGTGTATGAATGTTTTGCCTGCATCCATGTCATGCAGTGCCCATGGAGGTCAGAAGAAGGCATCAAATCCCCTGGAACTGAAGTTGTGGACATTTGTTAGCTGCCATGTGGGTGCTGGGATTCCAACTTAGTCCTCTGCAAGAGCAGCCAGTGTTCTTAACTACTGAGCCATTTCTCCAGCCCTGAGACAAGATATTCTTTTTTTTTTAATTTTATTTATTTTTGTATGTGTATGAATGTACTGTCTGCATGTAGGTCTGTGCACCCATGTTGTGCAATGCCGTGGAGGTCAGAAGAGGGTCCCAGATTCCCCCAGAACTGGAGTTCTCCTGGAATTGGAGTTACAGACGGTTCTTAGCTGCCATGTGGTGCCCCGACCTGTGGGACATACAACAGAGGTCAACGGCCTAGAGGAGAGGATGAGGGGACAAGAGACACAAAGAACGGACAGCAAGACAGGATTTCTGATCAAGCTGACCGGTTTACTCTTTCTTCAGTGTCCCTGACCCCAGCTTTGAGACTGAGTTTCATTATGTTGTTTAGGCTGATCTTGAACTCCTGGACTCAAGTGGTCCTCCTGCCTCAGCTTTCCAAATATCTAGGACAAGAGCTGCAAACCATTATGCCTCTCCTACACCCTTTTCTCTGCCTTCTTGGTGACTGCTGTGCTTCCATCAGTGCTGTCCCAGGAGCTGCCTAAGAACAAGTGGAGAAAAGCTTATGGCAAAAAAGGAACACTCCCCTTCCCCATGGCCTGGGGCTAAGAAGCACTTGGTGAGAGTGGCAGATGGCTTAGTGGCTTAGCCTCATTTGGCTGCTTGAGGGTACTTTTCTGTGTATATACCCCAAGCCCTACAGGACAGAGCTCATCTTGAGACCTGGAGACCTGTGTTTCATCCCCAAGACAATTGGTCCTGTGAAAGAGCCATGCTGGCTCTTCTACACCCTGTTCAGGGTTTCATGTGCTCTTCTACCTATCATCTCTATGACATTCAAATGAACAAGCAGTGGGTCTTGGGTCAGACCCTCCTTTTCCTCGTCAGTAAAAGGAAGGAAGATGTTATTTTTCCTCCAAAGACAGGGTCTTGTCATGTACTTCTGGCTGGCCTGGAACTCACTGTGTAAGCTATGCCAGCCTCAAACTCATGGCAGTCCTCCTGCCTTGACCTCCCGAGTGTGGTGATTACAGGCATGAGCAACCCTATCCAGCCAAAGGGAGGGAGGATTAAGATGCTCTTCGGGCTGGAGAGATGACCTGGCGGTTAAGAGCCCTGACCGCTCTTACAGAGGACCCAGTTTCGATCCCCAGCACCCACATGGCAGCCGAGAACCGTCTGAAACTCCAATTCCAGGAGAACTCCAGTTCCAGGGGAATCTGACACCCTCTTCTGACCTCCACGGCATTGCACGACATGGATGCACAAACTTGCATGCAGACAGTACATTGATACACATACAGAAATAAATAAATGTCGGGCGTGGTGGCACACGCCTTTAATCCTAGCACTTGGAGGCAGAGGCACGCGGATCTCTGTGAGTTTGAGGCCAGCCTGGTCTACAGAGTGAGTTCCAGGACAGTCAGAGCTACAGGGAAACCCTGTCTTAAAAAAAAAGAAAAAAAGAAAAAAAAGATGCTCTTCATGTTCCTCCCTAGTAGCCAGTGCAATCCGTCTCCTACCCCAAAGCACAGCTGGGGAGATCCCTGCTACCTCACTTGAGGACCTCCAAGCACTTTCACCATGAAATCTTCCTCTGTTGTCCTTTTTATTTCCCAGACAAAGGGAAATGACTCACACCAAAGTCACCTTGAGTGGGTGGTGTGGGCATCATGTAAGCAAACAGGGAGTCCCTAGGGACATCCCCACCTCAATGACACTCCTTTCCCTTGGGTGTTCATCCTAGGGGGAGTAGAAGAGAAAAGGGATCACTGGCTTTCTGTCTCCAGGCTTGTCCCCAGAGTAGAAGCCAGCTTAGGTTCTTGACTCCAGAGAAGTCTCCCTCCCATGTCTGTTCCTTTCTTGGTGTCACCAGTAACCTCAGGGTGAGGTCAGTACTGCAATCACGTGAAGTTCTCACGTTTGCTAGGTTTGCAAAAAGGGCTTGTTAGCTTTGATCTCTCCTGGAGCAGAAAACTTGCCAGGCCCTCCCCAGGAATTCACATGCCCCTGCCATACAGGCTTTCCAAACACGCCACACTGACTCTTCAACGCACTCCACCCCAATCCACTTTCAGCTCCTCCCCGCTGACAACGCTTCTGTAAAGCAGAAAGGAGAAATATAAACGCACTCCGCCTGCTTTGTCGAGGGACTACAAATCCCAACAATCTTGGCGGTACGCAGGCGCACAGAGCTCAACGTGCCGGCTGCTGGAAAAGTGTGTCACTGGGGCACGAGGCGCTCCCTGGAATCACATGGTACCTGCTCCAGTGCCGCGTGCGGCCCGGGAACCCTGGGCTGCTGGCGCCTGCGCAGAGCCCTCTGTCCCAGGGAAAGGCTCGGGCAAAAGGCGGTTGAGATTGGCAGAGTGAAATATTGCTGCTGAGGAAACGTAGCAGGGCACACGTCTCTCCACTTTGCGTCTGGGTGCCTCGTTTCTCCCATCACCTACTTCCTGGTTGAAGCCTCTCTCTTTGGGACGTTTACACCCGCAGCTCCAGATTCGCTACCCTGCAGCGCTGCGGAGCCGTCAGGAGTGGCATCCGGTGCACTGCAGAGACCCGACCCTCCTTGCCGCCTTCTACCCAGAACTGCTTGCTGCAGGCTGATTCCTCACACACACTCTGTCTGCGCTTCCCATGCAAAGCAGACCTCCGTTGCCTCAGCATCCTACCCTTCTGCAGGGCTGCAGTCCGGGCACCCTCATACCTTACTGCAGGGTGCCTGGAATTCAGATCTTGAGCAGCGGGGTCCACTCACCGCCCTTAGCCAGTATCCCGAGGGCGAGAGAGGCCATCACAACCTCCAGTTTGTGTCAAGGTCCAGTTTGAATGACCGCTGTCAGCCGGTGAGGACATGACGACCCTGGACTCCAACAACAACACAGGTACTGAGATTCTTATCGTCATCATCCTTGCTCTGTCACTGTCCCTATTTGCATCCACGGCTTATAACTAGAGGAACTTTGTAAGGGGTTGGGGATTCCCTCTGGCTTTGCTGTGCTGAAAGCTACTGGGTAGGATTTCCAAAGCGAGCTGTACTTGCTGGGAATGCGCCTAAAGCGCATCATCACCATCCTTTGGAATCCCCTTGGGCCGGAGGTACTGGATCTCGGGCAGATTGCAATGGAGGGCGGATACAAGTGGTGAATGGAAGGAAGAGTTTAGATGGACTGAGGTCTTTGAAGCGTCTCCATCTGTCCACCCCTTGCAGCTGTGCTATGCCTGGGCGCTGAAGGAGGACCTCTCTCTTCTTCTCCCTTTCCTCTAGGTCCCGTGGGTTCTAGGGGATCTGAGAAACTGTGGGGCGATGGGGCAGGAGGGGCTGGGGGAATGGGTCAGATCTCACAGGGGAATCCTCAGTGACAGTAGGAAGCTGCACTTGAATCCAGAGCGCGGTGCTCATCCCCAGGCAGGGCACCCACAGAGCCTGAGCTGGGGAGGGCTCACATGGCCGCAGAGCCGGGCCCACGTGCTGCATTTGTTTTCATTCAGCAGAAGCCGTGGCCGCCATCCCATTGGTCCTTGCCTCCCGGCCCCGTTACATAATGAGCTCCGCCCCTCAGGTTGTCCTGGCAACGCGTGTTCCCTCCTCTCCTCCCTTCAGTTGTCTCGGCCCTGCTCACTTTCGGAGACTAGATCTCGGCCCTGGACGCCCGGCTGGGGCGGGACGAGGGCGGGGCTGCTGTCTGCAACAGACGGGAAGCGGAGAAGGCGGGGCTTCGAGTTCCGGGGTTCCTCGTTGGGGAGCCACGTGCGAGGGGCACACGTGGAGCGGGGACGTGAGGCCGGCTGAGGGCCAGGCTCCTGCCCCGCCCTGCTCTACCCAGATCTGGGTGAAGCTGGGTTGACTCACCGCCCCCGCCTGCCTCCTTTTGCTCTCTGCCTGCGTGACCCTCTTCTTTCTCCCCAGCCCCCACCGAGACCGAGTAAAATGGGGCCACCCTAGACTTCCCCTGGCCTCAAGTTTACGCTTCCCAAAGGGACCTCCCACTTTACCAGCCTTAGACTAATTCCCTTCATTCTAATTATATTTACATCACTTGGGTGCTTCCAGACCTAGCTTTTTCCATGTTCCCGAATTCTTACTGTTCCCCAAAGTGTCCCTTTACCTGCAATCGGTGTCTTCATTCCACAACCATGTAGAACTCAGAATCAAAGCTGATTTTCATCATTTTTTTTTTGTCACAGAAAAACTGAGACCCACAGAGGAAGAGTTGATTTCCTCTAGGCTAGAAGGCAAGTTGGTAGTGACATATCTAGATTTAGAACTAGGGTCTTTTTGAAGTGTCCCTCACTTTTTGAACAAAGCATGGATGACCTTCTCATGCTCCCTTTCAAGATGAGTAAACTAGGTCAAGTTCATTTACGCCAAATAAATATCCCATCCCCCACCTCAACCTGAAACTGTAGGAGCTGATCTGTTCTGTAACTATTTTACTGGGACCTGGGTTCACCCTACCAACCTTGAGCTATTTTAAGACTGCCCTGCCCAGTTAGTGTGTGTCAGTGGGTGAGCAAGACATGTGCCTCCATAAACACAGTGGTATGGCATGTGTCAGCTCACACGTGTCCTGGAATCCTCCTTTCTCCCACTCCGCCCTTGGCAGGCCAGGCTAAGTGCTTGGCAGAGGTGTGGCAGGCAAATCACCGTTTTCTACAAGTACCACGGGAACAGAACCACCTGAGTGGCAAAGTAACCAGAGGGGCAAAGTCCCCCAGTGGCCAGAGAATCAAAGTAATCACTGGACTGAAATCTGGAAGAGGGAATTCCTAACGCCTTAGCCTGGACAATTTGTACTTCACTTCTATCTCCTGCAACTCAACCGCTAAGTCCTTCCTGGACTCAGAGAGTCACTGTGAGTCATGTGGTGGAGGCCAGGGGAGCCATGCTCAGTAGGTTCCTTCCCTGCAGGACTCTGTGAGATTATGTCTCTGCGTTTGAAAGAAAGGTGACTGTCTTTTGTAAGACAGACAAAACTGTTGGCTAGCTGCCCATCTCATCCCTGGATAGGTCTTGGTGTTAGAACTGGCATCTAGGTTTTTTTTTTTGTTTGTTTGTTTGTAAATGGCTTTTAGCTGCCGATCCAATCCCCAGTTCATAACTAAGTCATTAACTACAGTTGATACTCCCCCAGGAATACTTATATGGGGCAGAAATTTGAATGTAGGAGATGCCCCAGAGGGGTTATGCCTCACAGCCAAAGCAGAAGCTGAATGTATCCTGAAAATAAATGATCATCGGTGTTTTTATAGTGATGAGGTTGACAGTATCATATCTACTATGTATTGGAGAATTGCATATTAACTCCAAGATTAGGGATTCCACGTGGTTAATTCCCAGGAGCAACAGCGTTTTGGTGATGAGTAGGTGGACATGGACAAGGCCCACAGACATGGCTGACACCCCCTTCTCTTGCGTTCTCCATTTTTTAGGTGGCGTTATCACCTACATTGGCTCCAGTGGCTCCTCCCCAAGCCGTACCAGCCCAGAGTCCCTCTACAGTGACAACTCCAATGGCAGCTTCCAGTCCTTGACTCAAGGCTGCCCCACCTACTTCCCACCGTCGCCCACTGGCTCCCTCACTCAGGACCCTTCTCGATCCTTTGGGAGCATCCCACCCAGCCTCAGTGATGACAGCTCCCCTTCTTCCTCCTCTTCTTCATCCTCCTCCTCCTCCTTCTATACTGGGAGCCCCCCAGGGAATCTACAAGTAGCCCTGGAAGACAGCAGCCGTGTGTCCCCCAGCAAGAGCACCAGCAACATTACCAGTGAGTCAATGTTCAGCTGATTCAGGAGAAGGGAAGTGAGCCAGAGTTTAGCTGATAGTGGGTTCCCCTGTGACAGCTCTTCTCAGGCCCTATCCTGGCCGCAGAGGTTTCTGTTACAGTTGTACAAGCTCTTGTCCAGTCCAGGTTGGTCATCGGAGTGCCCCTCAACATGGGAGCTCCTCCTTAGCTTTTCCCTCATAGACTCTTCAGCCCAGAAAGCCTCCAGATCACAGGCCACTCGGGCTCCTCTGCTTACCCTCAGCCTGTCTCTTCCCACAGAGCTCAATGGCATGGTGCTACTGTGTAAAGTGTGTGGGGACGTGGCCTCAGGCTTCCACTATGGCGTGCATGCCTGTGAGGGCTGCAAGGTGAGGCGGGTTGGGGCCGAGGACCTGGGCAGGTGACCCCTTCCCCTGTGATACACAGCTCAGCCTAGATGAAGATGTTCACTTGCTGCCCCTACCTTCCAGGGCTTTTTCCGTCGAAGCATCCAGCAGAATATCCAGTACAAAAGGTGTCTGAAAAATGAGAACTGCTCCATTGTCCGCATCAATCGAAACCGTTGCCAGCAATGTCGCTTCAAGAAGTGTCTCTCTGTTGGCATGTCTAGAGACGGTGAGGCGGCCTTCCCAAGTCCCCTCCTCCCCAGTTTCCTTACCCAGTTTCTGCCCTAATCCCCCCCTTCAGAAAACAGCCCCAAGTTGAGACACGTGTTACTGTGAATGCCATCTGCGTAGGGGTGCCCTGTGTTATCCTCTTGGGCAAACACATTCTCATCTGCCGTTGGTCCTGGTTATCCCCTCTCACACCCTTTGATGAGTGCAGCCTTACTGGTTTCGGTTTTGAAGTGCAACCTCAGGCCTTTAGGGTCTTCCCCTTTCATAAGGGAGGAAGGGATGTGTGTGTGTGTGTGTGAGAAAGAGTGAGAGAGAATTTCCTGACCTCGATCATCCTGTTGCAGCCGTGCGTTTTGGGCGCATCCCCAAGCGAGAGAAGCAGCGGATGCTTGCTGAGATGCAGAGCGCCATGAACTTGGCGAACAACCAGCTGAGCAGCCAGTGCCCTCTGGAGACCTCACCTGCCCCACAGCCCACCTCAGGCCCCATGGGCCCCTCACCACCTCCTGCTCCAGCCCCTACACCTTTGCTGGGCTTCTCTCAGTTCCCACAACAGCTGACACCACCCAGATCCCCTAGTCCTGAGCCCACCGTGGAGGATGTGATTTCCCAGGTGGCCCGGGCCCATCGAGAAATCTTCACCTATGCCCATGACAAGTTGGGCACCTCACCTGGGAACTTCAATGCCAATCATGCATCAGGTAGCCCTTCAGCTACCACCGCACACCATTGGGAGAGTCAGGGATGCCCATCTGCCCCCAATGACAACACACTGGCCGCTCAGCGCCATAACGAGGCTCTGAATGGCTTGCGCCAGGGCCCCGCCTCCTACCCTCCTGCCTGGCCCCCTGGCCCTGCCCACCACAGCTGCCACCAGCCTAACAGCAATGGGCATCGTCTGTGCCCCACCCATGTATACTCGACCCCAGAAGGCGAGGTACCTGCCAACCGTCTACGGCAAGGCAACTCCAAGAATGTTCTTCTGGTGAGGGCATGGAGCCAGTGTGGAGGGAGGGGCCTGAGAAAGCGGACTTAGCGTAGGACAGCCAGTAGTCCTGGAGGCTGAGTGGACTTAGTGTAGGACAGCCAGTAGTCCTGGAGGCTGAGGGTGGGGATACCCTCTTCCAGAAGAGAATGTTGTGCCCTGAAGTCTGGGCTCTGCCTGGGAATCCTTGATCACCAATTGGCACCTGATTGTTAATTTAGGTGACAGTCCCATCCTCAAGGGCCACAGCCCTTAGTCTAGGCAGAATCTGATCCCAGTCCTGCTGGGGAGCCCACAGGAGCCCACCTGGCTGACACACCCCTCCCCACTCCATCTTCCTCCAGGCATGTCCCATGAACATGTATCCCCATGGATGCAGTGGCCGGACTGTGCAGGAGATCTGGGAGGACTTCTCCATGAGCTTCACACCTGCTGTGAGGGAGGTGGTGGAGTTTGCCAAGCATATCCCCGGCTTTCGTGACCTTTCTCAGCACGACCAGGTGACCCTGCTGAAGGCTGGCACCTTTGAGGTAAGTTTGCATTTTCTGATCTTGACTTTGGGAAGGACCCAGTAGAATGGCTTGGTGACTGGGGTGGAGATTCTGAAAGACTTCAGAACCCTGTCTGACTGATGGAGGAGGTTGAATCCAGCCCCCACACCCCGATCTCTGAGTGCCTGGGATTTATGTTTTCTGTTGTCTTAGCTCCGCTATGCTCACGACCCACTGCATCAGAACAATACCTACATATAGCACATCGCTGCCCCAATTTAGACATGAGCAGATTACCTTTGGTTAAGTGCCTATTCCCAAACTAGTGGAATACTTCCACCTGCCCCCCCCCAACCATTTAGACAACTTTCCCCTACTGAGGGAGTAAAACAGCAACCCCTGAGCTCCTCGGCAAACATTCCTCCCGCCTCACTCAAAATGACTGTCCTTGTTTCAGGTGCTGATGGTGCGTTTTGCATCCTTGTTCAACGTGAAGGACCAGACAGTAATGTTCCTGAGCCGCACCACCTACAGTCTGCAGGAGCTCGGAGCCATGGGCATGGGAGACCTGCTCAATGCCATGTTTGACTTCAGCGAGAAGCTCAACTCCCTGGCGCTTACAGAGGAGGAGCTGGGCCTCTTCACCGCGGTGGTGCTTGTCTCTGCAGGTAGGTCAAGCTCTCGCCTGACCCGGGAGGAGGCAGACGCAGTTCAATTCAACACACCTTTTATGGAATACCTACTCTATGCCAGGCCCGGCACTGGGCACTGGGGTACAGACATGATTCAGACACAGTCTAGCTTGGGAAACAGACTCATGCCCGACTAATTATAAAACAGTGAGATAAGTGTCACAGTAGAAGCATGAACCAAGGAAGCACAGACAACTATTTCTGCCTGGGGGAGCTGGGGAAGGAGGTGACACTTGAGTAGGGCCTCAAAGGGACAAGATATTGCCAGGCATGGAAAGGGGGAAGGGCATCCCAGGCAGAGGGAACTACAGAGCAAATAGCAAGGGAGCTTGGCCACATGTGGCCTGCTCGGGGGTAGGAGGGTGGTCTTGAGGGGTGGGAGGTGGCCAGCCTGTGGCCTGTGCTCCCAGCATTCGGGTGTCCCCTGCTCTGGGGCAGAGGCCCGGGAGAAGGAGTGGCTCCCTCCTTCTCCTTCCCCGTCGCCCTCCAAGGGGCCTCAGGGAGAGGCTGCCTTGCCTGCCGGGTCCTCGCAGACCTCCGGGTCCTCGTCTGAGGAGCTCAGGGAGTCTGCCTCACTGCTGTCGTCTTCCCCACAGACCGCTCGGGAATGGAGAATTCCGCTTCGGTGGAGCAGCTCCAGGAGACGCTGCTGCGGGCTCTTCGGGCTCTGGTGCTGAAGAACCGGCCCTTGGAGACTTCCCGCTTCACCAAGCTGCTGCTCAAGCTGCCGGACCTGCGGACCCTGAACAACATGCATTCCGAGAAGCTGCTGTCCTTCCGGGTGGACGCCCAGTGACCCGCCCGGCCGGCCTTCTGCCGCTGCCCCCTTGTACAGAATCGAACTCTGCACTTCTCTCTCCTTTACGAGACGAAAAGGAAAAGCAAACCAGAATCTTATTTATATTGTTATAAAATATTCCAAGATGAGCCTCTGGCCCCCTGAGCCTTCTTGTAAATACCTGCCCCCCCGCCCCGTCACCACACTCTCCAGCCCCCCCTATTTAAACCACTCTTGCTCTCCCACCCTCCTCTGGCCCCCTGATTTGTTCTGTTCCTGTCTCAAATCCAATGTTCACAGCTGAGCTGGCTTCTGTGATGTGTGCTCGTTTGGGGAGTGGAGGGGACTACTGCCAAGACTTGGGGGGGGCACCTCTCCATCTGGTCAGTTTGTGGGGTGGGTACTCTGCCAGCAGATGGGAGGGTATAGGGAAACAGCACACAAGTCTAAGGGGGGGGGTGCCCAAGGGGGTTATTTTCATCATATATTTATTACATAAATATATAGTAAAATAGACGAGCAACAATTACCATAAAAATATCTTTCTTTAAAATCCTGACCCAAAACACAACGGGGTGAAAAATCGCACATAACAGACATACTGATTGTCAACGTGGGGCAGGAGCAGGAGCCCCGCAAGTCACCCCTACAGGTCCCACCCCTCCCTGGGGAAGGGACCTATCTCCTTCCCTGTTTCTAGCCACAAGCCCCCTCCCCCCACCCCAGCACCAGCTTCTCATACATTCAGTAGCGCCTCTGGGCAGTGTCTCCCTCCCCCCACCCAGGAGTTCCTAGGGCAGGAAGTACTGTCCCCCTTATGGACGGTGTCTGTGTCACATGCCCTGCTCTGCCCTCTCCCAGCCCTATAGACCCGCCACCTGGGGAAGGGGTAGGGGCTCCTCCTCCCCCACCCTCCCCAAGTCTGAGCAGGGGGGAGGCTGGATGAGGTATGTGTGTTATAAGTGATGGGAGGGGGGAATACTGAGATGGAGAGGCGGTGGTAGGGCGGGGTAGTGGTCATGGCTCTGGCACCCCCTTGTCCTGGCCTGGCCCCCTCAGCCTTCTCCCAGCAACCCATCCTCCCACCAATACTGCACTTGCTGCCCCACCCGGCCTCCCTTAACACCCCAGACCAACACTGGAGAAGGCATGCTAAGCACCCACGCCAAGGCCATCCCCCCATTAGCACCAATGGCCCCCAGGAGAGGGCCCTGTCCCCCACTTCCACAGCAGGGACTGGGACAGCTGCGTCTAGAGCAGGTGCGTGGCACTCCTGAGTCTCTCTGACTCCTCCCCACCACATGTACTCACTCATACATCCACACAGAGGGACTCACACTCCACGTCACTGAGGGTTAGGGGGAAGGGCCAAAGTTGGGGGGTCACAGCTCATATGATTGGGGAGGGGGGTTCCCAAGTGCCTGTGGCTGAGAATGGGAATGGAAGGGAGGAGAGGGGCCAGGGGAAGGAGGGACACAGCAGGCAGACCAGGGACTCCACGAGGCCCCCAGGTGTGGGAGAAAGGGAGAGGGTTTACCCATGGGACTGGGGGAATACAGGGATCAGTACCCCAGGAGAGAGAGAGAGGATAGAGACAAAGACAGCACAGGTGGCCCAGGGGCCCCGAGGGGTGGGACAGGCACATGCACAGGTGACAGCTGGTGCTCTTCCAGGCCCTTCACCCAGTTGGAACACCTGAACAGTGGCAGAGGACACTGCCCTGGGGGACAGCATAGCATTGCCTGTGTGTGTGTGTGTGTGTGTGTGTGTGTAGGGGCTGTGGCAGGCTGAGGGTCAGAGTGGGGTGGCAGGTTCCCCACTGCTTAAGACATTTTTGCCCCAATAGTGCAAAGCGCAGGAAGCCCTGGCACCCCTCCCCCGCCCCCTGCCCCCTTCCCCATGGCTTCCGGGGGCCTCTATGTCCACCCATCCATCCCTGCCGACATACAGCCCTGAGCTCAGGGCCGCTGGTCTGCTCTGTTCCTCCCTCTCTTCTCCTCCCTTCCATCCATGGGAGGGCCACTCTTCCCTCTCTCCTCCCTCTCTCCCCTGAGGAGTGGGCTGTAGCCAAAGGGAGGAGGGAGAGGAGGGCAGCTCACTCAAGTGCAGACCAACAGAGCACTCCTCACCAGAGGGTGGGAGGTGGCTCAAGCCAAAGTCCCTGAATTAGAGAAAAGAGGGGAAAGGGGTCCCAGGGGAGCAGAGGGCGGTTGGCCTAAAGAGCTTCAAGGAAAACAGGAGCACCAACTGCCTCTTCCCCTGGGCCCCAGCTAAGTGCCACGGGTAAAAACACCCCCAGTGCATGCCCACATGCCCGGAGTCTTGGTTAGTGTACTGAGTGGGGGTATAAAGGGGGGACAGAGGGAGCCCAGAAGACAGACAGGAAACAGGGAAACAGTCCTATGGGGTAGAGGTTCTGGGAGATGCTCGTGTCCACCCCACCCCCAACTCAGCAGCATCTGGATTGTAGCTAATACTGCAGGGTACGAGGAGGAGAGGAGCCTGGGACACAGTTTTTCCTGTGTGGGTGCCAAGGTGTAGAAGGAGGGGACAGGGAGGCCCCTAGGGCTGGGCACTTGAAAGGGGAGCTGTGTGGGCAGCAGGGCAGGCTGGTGAGGGCCAGCTGGCATCCAGCGTGAGAGGTAGATGGAACTCAGCGGGCACGAGTGGCAGAGAGCAGAGGAAGTACTGGGGTGGGGTGCCAAAGGGGCACAAGGGTGGGAACAAGGCAAGGGGGTGCCAGGACCCTGTTGTGTCAACTCCCAGCTCTGATTGGCAGCCCTACCCTTGGAGGTCCGATGGGGACATTTCTCTCTGACCTGGGAAGTTGGAAGGGTAGCTCTCAAAGTGCATGGGGGTGGGGAAGGAGAGGCCCTTCCCCACGGGCCAGCCTCAGCTAATAACTTAATATCATCTCTCTGTGTCTCTATCAGTCTCTTTTTTTTTGTCTCCCCCCACCCCCTGTCTAGTTTTTCTTCATCTATCTTCTCTCCTCGCTTGCTTTCCAAAGTGCAGTTAGGATGCCTACCATCTTTAGCCTCCAGGGGAGGAGCCAAGCCAAGCTAAGCCAAACTGTCCTTTGCACCCAGGCATCTGGGGGAAGTAGAGACCTGTGGTCTGAAGGGAAACCCAGACCAAGGAACTTGGCAGGACTCTGGCGTGTGCATGTGCCCCATCCCTCGTCCTCCTGTCCCTGCAGTCAAGATGGCTTGTCCCTCTAAGTTCTTCCTCCTGTCCCCTATCTTCTTAGAGGATGGGGTCCCAGGAACTACAGGACTTAGGTCCCAACCTCCCACACTGTCCTTCCATAAAGTTCATTTGTTGCCCTGTCTCAGGGCCGAAGATTCTGAGGGGGTCTGGGCAGTGCAGGGGTGTATGGGAGCTGCATCTATCCAAGGATGGGAGGAAGGAGAGAAGAGGTGTGGGAGGTTCTCCCTCAGCCCCCGGCTCTGTCCCTTCTCTCCAGGCTCCTCCCCACCAGCTCCGCACACCCTCTGGCCGCCTGAGGCTTTAGACTTCCTGATCCTCAAAGACCTCGAGGAAGAGTGGGGGGAAGAGTTCGGTGGGGCACTCGACTTTCATGTGGAGGAAGCGGCTGGCGTGGCAGGCCCCGATCATGCGGAGGTCAGTCACCTTCATCAGCAGCTTGGGCCAGAAGTGAGGAATGTTGTGTTTGCGGTGGTTGACGTAGTGCTCAAACGCCAGTAGGTACGCCTCCTGACTCTTCTCAATCTTGTCCACACACAGCAGGCCAGAGCGGTCTGCAGGGAGGGAAGGCAGGAGGCATGAGTGCTGAGGGTCTGAGAGAAACAAAGGGTAAGACTTCGGGGGAGGGCATGGAGGGACATCGAGGCAGAGAGAGGCTGGGAAGGTTGGAGGGACATGTGTAGAAGCAACCACCCTGCAGAGGGAAGTGACTGAGGCTCAGACAGAGGCACTGAGGACCTGGGGGTATGGAGAGATCCATAAGGATAGAGGAACAGAGAGGTGGGACTGAGATGAAAGTTGGAGACAAAGAGAGAGAAGAGATGGGAATGGGTGGTTGTTGATGGGGGATGAGACAGGATGAGGATATATGATGGGAGGAAAGAAAATGGGGTGCTGAGGGGCAAAGAAACATGTGAGTGCCAGTGGACGAAGGGCAGAGTTAAGATAAGTCAAAGGCTGGACAGGGATCACAGCAGGGACAGGGAGACAAGTGACGGTCTGAAGACCAGAGATGGGGGTGGGTAACAGAGCATGGGATGGGGACAGAGGATGGCCTGGGTCATAGAGAGGGAACCCAAGAGTGAAGGGATGAAACAGGAAGTACGTAAAATTAAGGAAGGAGGCAAGCAAGAGGCCCTGAGTCTAGACAAACTTTAGGGCCCCTGACAGCTTCTGGGCCCTCTTCAGCCACCGGCAAGGTACCTGTTGACATTAGCAGCACAGCCTGCAGCAGAGCCACTTCCGTGTCATCCAGGTTAAAGGCAGAGAGTGACTTGCCCAGTTCAAAGATGGCGTCAGAGACTACACCCAGGCCGCCATTCTTGAGCTGCTCCCGTTTAACCGCCATCTCCCCACTCAGCGTCAGGGTATCGCTCTCAGGGTCATAGCGGACAGCTGCCCGCAGGGACATGATCTCCATGCAGCACCCCTTCAGGAGGATGATCTGGTCTTCACAAGGCAGCTGTGAAACAGCAGGGCCACAGACCACTCAGCACACCCTCCTCAACACCCCACAGGCTCCCCTGTTGTTAGTTACCTTGTGCTGGGCCATGCCCATCCATGCCCTGTCACACTTAAGCTTCACAGTTATGCCTAAGAGCAAGGTCCCATCATTCTTCTAGTCCACTTCAAAGAAACTGAAGTACAGGGCATTTCAGTACTTTGGCCAAAGTCCCACAGCTAGTACAGAAGCCTGTTTCCAATTAGTGCTGTGCAGAATGAAGAGATGACTCATGCTACCCAAAGGTAGAAGGCTGCTCTGTGCTCCTGTGTGTGTGTGTGTGTGTGTGTGTGTACCTTCATGTGTGTTCATGTCCTCATGTGCTGAGTATCTGTTGGGCTACAAGAATCATTGCCTGACAGGTGTGGTGGCATACAGCTTTAATCCTAGCACTCGAGAGGCAGAGGCAGAGGCAGAGGCAGGCAGATCTCTGTGAGTTCAAGGCCAGCCTGGTCTACATAGCGAGCTCCAGGATGACCCTGTCTCAAAGAGAATCATTCCCTAAGCTGGACATGGTACTACATGGCTTTAATCCCAGAACTTGGGAGGCAGAAGACAGGCAGACCATTGTGATATTGAGTCCAGCCTGGTCTACATAGTGAGTTCCAGGCCAGCTGGGACTAAAGGGAGACCCTGTCCAAACAAACAAACAAACAAAAACAATAGCAAGAAGAATCATTCTCTGTCTAGATAACCTCACAGGAACATGCAGTGAGTCTGGGTGACCTGGGCAGTTGCCCTAGGCTCCCTCTGGTATAACTCTGTCTCTCTCTCCATTTGCTACTCACCTCGGAGAACATGGGCAGTTTTTTGGCAAAGTCCACCACACGAGTGATGGCTGGGGTGATGATCTTGGTAAACTCGCTGAAGGCCTCTAGGTCTACCTTGTCTCCGTCTGGCATGGAGACGATGGGTGACTGGCCAATGTCATCCGGCTAGAGGGAGAGATCAGAGTCAGGTGGGTATGCAGACCCCTTTCAGTCACTCAGTGAGGTTCCCAGCCCACCAGGGGGAGCTCCAAGGCAGCTTGGGGAAAAAAGACCTAGCCAAGACTGGTCAGCTGTGTCCCAGCCTTGAGGATTCAACCTTGGGGCGGAGGAAAGACCTGAGAGTCTTCCAAGTTTGATGGTGGTGGTGGTGGTGGTGATGGTGGTGGTGGTGGTGGTGATGAAAATAATGGTAAGAAGAGTAATAAACATAATAAAAATGTAGCCATAATGATAAAAAACAAATTGCTAGGCATTAGGCTGGCTACGTGTTCTATAGATCTGATTTTATTTTATTTTTTTAAATTTTATTTATTTTTGTATGTTTATGAATGTACTGTCTGCATGTAGGTTTGTGCACCCGTGTCATGCAATGCCACGGAGGTCAGAAGAGGGTCTCGGATTCTCCAGAACTGGAGTTCTCCTGGAATTGGAGTTACAGACGGTTCTCAGCTGCCATGTGGGTGCTGGGGATCGAACCTGGGTCCTCTGCAAGAGCAGTCGGTACTCTTAACCGCTAGGCTATCTCTCCAGCCCTAGATCTGATTTTAATCCTTACCACAAATCTATATGGAAAGGAGAATTATCAGCATTTCATAGACCAGTAAACTGAGGCCTACTGCAGCTAAGCAGTTTGGCCAAAGTTACATGATTAGTACTTTACAAATACATCTGCTTGGGAGCTGGAGATATGGCTCAGTGATTAAGAGCACTGGCTGATCTTACAGAGGACCTGGGTTTGGTTCCCAGGATCCACATGGCAACTAACAATCATCTGTAATTCCAGTTCCAGGGGATCCAACACCCTCTTCTGACCTCCTTGGGCATTGCACAAGGGTGCACTTATACACATGAAGGCAATATAGTCATATATATATAATAAAAAATATATATTTAAACTATCTTTTTTTTTTTTTTATCTTTTTGAGACAGGGTCTCCCTGTAGCCTCAGCTGTCCTGGAACTCACTCTGTAGACCAGGCTGGCCTTGAACTCACAAAGATCCGCCTGCCTCTGCCTCCCAAGTGCTAGGATTAAAGGTGTGCATCACCACGCCCGGCTATTTAAACTATCTTAAAAAGCAAGCACATCTTCTTGGCATTGGACTACATTCTCCATGTACTTTCCAGCCCCAGCACACTATCAGGGAACCAGGCCCCAGTTGTCCATCTCCCAAACTGATCATCTACTTGGCAGTAATTTTTTTTTTTTTGAGACAGCATTTCCCTGTACTCCCAGATGGCCTAGAACATACTATATAGACCAGGCTGGCCTTGATCTCACAGAGATCTACCTGCTTCTGGCTCCCAAGTGCTGGGATTAATTTGTCACTTTTGTGAGGGCCTAATACAATGCCTGGAGCCTTGCAGGCACTCAAAAATACTGTTCTACAACTGTGTCCTCATGAGCCCTGTGAGTAAACCCTGCCCTGGAAGTTCAGAGGGCAAGGCCCTGCTCTCATGGAGCACACCATTAGATGGAACAGACAGGGTTCAGAAAGCAAAGACACATATACAGGTGTACAAAATCAGGACTGCCAAGGGGTAAAGAGTATCAGCCTTGAGGGGCTGGAGAGATGGCCTAGTGGTTAATATCACAGACTGCTCTTGCAGAGGACCTGGGTTCGATCCCCAGCACCCACATAGCAGCTGAGAACCACCTTTAACTCCAGTTCCAGGAGAATCTGACACCCTCTTCTGACCTCCACGGCATTGCACGACATGGGTGCACAGACCTACATGCGGACAGTACATTCGTACACATAAAAAAAAAAGAGTATCAGCCTTGGGTTAGACAACACTGGTGAGGTTTCCTGGGGAGCTGAGCCTCCGAGCTCTGCTCGTGTCTTCTCACCAGGAATTTCCGCCTCTGCTTCCAATGGCTGCCCTGGGCATTGGTGCTCCGATGGGCCTCCGTTGCAACATGGATCAGGTCCCACTCTTCAGGAGTGGGCTCTGGTCTCTGCTGCAGTGATCGGATCATCTCCTCCTTCCGCCGCCGCTCCCGATTCTGCTCGATCAGCTTGCGTTTGGCCACCCGCTTAGAATCATCTAGAACCACTGTTGGTAGACACGAGGCCCTTGGCATGGTGCCATCCCACCCCGACCATGGTCCTCTTAAAAACTACTCTTTCTAGTTCAAAGCTCCCGTGGTTTCCCAATCACTCAGCAGTGGGGTGATACAATACAGACCATGCTTTATCACTGGGGACATGTCAACTCCAATTTGGGCTGATCCCGAAGAATATCACCTTCTGTTCTAACGTGGTATGGTGAGGATGGGTGTTATCATCTAGCTACCCAATCCACAGCTAAGGAAGGAGGTCCCCCTCACTTGGATGTGGGGTGCCTTCCTGGAAGTACAGGAACCCTGCTAGGTTGGGTGCTCAGGAATTTTTTTTTTTACTCAACTCCCTCTCTAAGGCCCTCAAATGGTAAGAGTCATCAGCCCATACAAGAATTTCATTTCCTTTGAGATGAGGGCACTAGGGACCAGGACACTGCTTACTAGCAGCCTGATCTGGGCTGCTGCTCTACCCTAAGGTACCCTGGGAGGGAGCTGCCACCTTTGAACCCAGCCCCACCACAGCTGCCTTGCTCGCCTCCCGCACTGGTGCCTCTTACAGTCCATGGCCATGCCCACGGCGATGCACTTCTTGAAGCGGCACAGCTGGCACTGATTCCGGGTGATCTTGTCGATGACACAGCAGCTGTCATACTTGCAGGAGTAAGTGGGGTGGAGGTTCTTCTGGATGGTGCGGCGGAAGAATCCCTAGGGTGGGGGCACACAGAGCAGGTTCTCATCAAGACTAACCCTTCTGAGCCCACTAGGCAGGTCACTGAATGTGGCTGGACTGAGGAAGGCTAGTGTCACCCTAGTGTCACCCTAGTGTCACCTGGCACTCCTGTCACTTCAGGCCCAGGATTTCTGGGCTCTGCCAGTCCAAAGGCCCTGAGAAAACCATACTTCACCCTTCAGGCTACAGAGGGATGAGGGTTATCTGTGGTAAAAACGGTGGCTGTTATAGGCATTGTTGGGCATGGGGTAGTGTTGGGGCCTGAAGGAATGGCGGCTTTGGAAGTCTAATTTTTTTTTTTCTTTTGAGACAGGGTCTTGTGTACCCAGGCTGGTCTCAAAGTTACTGTGCAGCCAAGGATGACTTTGAACTTCTGATCCTCCTGCTCTCTCTCTGGAGTGCTGGGATTACAGCACATACCACTACACATCTGCTTTATGTGATCTTCAGGGTTGACTCCAGGGCTTTGCGCAAGCTAAGCAAGCACTCTACCAATGAAGCTATATCTTGTTTTCCATGTTGCAAAATGATGGTAAAGACAACACTGACCCCAATAGCATTCCCATAGACAGTGCACTGCCTGTTGCCCATGCAGATGGAACTTACGAAATAGGAATAAGTAAAGGAGATGGAACTGGGTGTGATGGTACATGCCTTTAACCTCAGCACTTGGGAGGCAGGTGGATTTCTGTGAGTTTGAGGCCAGCCTGGTCTACATAGGAACACAGGTCTACATAATAAGAGCCTGTTCAAAATAAATAAGTAAATAAATAAAATAAAAATAAATATCGAGAAAGTGTATTGGACCCAGGCATGGTGGCACATGCCTTTAATTCCACACTTGGAAGGCAGAACCAGGCAGATCTCTGTGAGTTCAAGGCCAGCCTGGTCTACATAGTGAGTTCCAGGCCAGCTGTGGCTACAGGAAGACCCTATCTAAAAAAAAAAAAAATGTATTGGATATGAACTCTACTAGCTTGTATAGAAAAATGTATTGGATATGAACTCTACTAGCTTGTATAGAAAATGTATTGGATATGAACTCTACTAGCTTGTATAGAAAATGTATTGGATATGAACTCTACTAGCTTGTATAGAAAATGTATTGGATATGGGCTGGAGAGATGGCCTAGCGGTTAAGAGCGCCGACCGCTCTTGCAGAGGACCCGGGTTCGATCCCCAGCACCCACATGGTGGCTGAGAACCGTCTGAAACTCCAATTCCAGGAGAACTCCAGTTCCAGGGGATTCCGAGACCCTCTTCCGACCTCCGCAGCATTGCACGACACGGGTGCACAGACCTACACACAAAACAGTACATTCATACACATAAATAAATAAAATTAAAAAAAAAAAAGAAAATGTATTGGATATGAACTCTACTAGCTTGTATAGAAAATTTTCAGGTTTTTCCTTTAGTTCCTGTTTTAAAGAATTGGGCAGACAGCAAGGTAAAGTAATGATAATTGTTGAGTCTCACCACATGCTGGGCACTTAGTAAAGATATCCCTTTTGTGTATCATAAATCATTACATACATTTCACTTTGATGACAACTCTGTGAGGTGGACCTGTCATTGTCTGCATACTGGAGACTAGGAAAATGGAACTTGGACAGATCAATCTATTTGCCTAAAGTCATCTGGCTAATGGGTAGTGGAGCAGGAACAGAGCCTAGGGCAGAAGGCACCAAGACCTAAGGGCTCATTCAGATCTAGGGTATACTAACATCACCTACTCACTGTACCAAAGATACAGATTCCTGGGCCTCATTCCAGACCAACTCTAAGGATGGCACTGGAGCATATCTGTCTTTTGGAGATGTTCCCCTGGGACGCAGATGTCCTTGGAGCCAAGGATCCTTCCTCTTGGTTACACTGCTGTTAGTATTTCTAGGAACACTGCTATATACTTCTAAGTATATAGAGGTATATATATTCTGGTTTTTGTTTGGCTGGCATTAAGACAAAAAAGCATTCAAGCTTTCAGATTGTGCTTATGTCTCTGTATGTTTTGCTTGAAACAGGGTCTCATGTAGCTCGGGTGGACCTCGACCCACTGTTTGACCAACAATGTCGTTGAACTCCTTATCCTGCAGTTCTCATCTCCCGAATACTGAGTTATCCACCATCGTACCTAGTTTCACTTTATTATGTTTATTTATTTATTTTTGGTCTTTTTGAGTATTATATTTATTTTATGTGTATGAGCGTAGTGCCTGCATGTATGTAAGTGTACCTGTGTCATGCAATGCCTATGGAGATCAGAAGATGGCATTGAATTTCCCTGGACCTGGAGTTATACACAATTGTTAGACACCATGTAGGTGCTGGGATTCGAACCTGGGTCCTCAATAAGAAGAGTCAGTGCTCTTAACTGCTGAGTCATTTCTCCAGCCCTCTGGTTTCACTAATTTTTTTCAGTTTTAAAATATTTTATTATTGCTGGATGTGGTGGCGCACGCCTTTAATCCCAGCACTCAGGAGGCAGAGGCAGGCGGATCTCTGTGAGTTCAAGGCCAGCCTGGTCTACAGAGTGAGTTCCAGGCCAGCTGGAGCTATAAGGAGACCCTGTGGCAGAGGCAGGCGGATCTCTGTGAGTTCAAGGCCAGCCTAGTCTTCATAGTGAGTTCCAGGCCAGCTGGAGCTATAAGGAGACCCTATCTCAAAAAGACCAAAAAAATTTTCATATTATTTTCATTTTATGTGTATGAGTGTATTTGCTGCATATGCATAAGTGCACTCATGTGCAATGCCCAAGGAGGTCAGAAGGGGGCATTGGATTCCCCTGGAACTGGAGTTACGGAAGGTCCTAGCTGCCATGTGGGTACTGGGAACTGAACCTGGGTCCTCTGCAAGAGCAGCCAGTGCTCTTAACCACTAAGCCATCTCTCCAGCCCCCGGTTTTATTTATTTGTTTGTTTGTTTATAGAAAGGGTCTCCCTGCAGCCCCAGCTGGCCTAGAACTCACTCTGTAGACCAGGCTGGCTTTGAACTCACAGAGATCTGCCTGCCTCTGCCTCCCAAGTGCTAGGATTAAAGGCATGCACCACCACACCTGGCTTAAAGATGGTTCTTAGCCACCATGTGGGTGCTGGGAATGGAACCTGGGTCCTCTGCAAGAGCAGTTGGCACTCTTAACTGCTGAGCCATCTCTCCAGCCCCTGGTTTTATTTATTTTTTTAAATCCTGTGTTTATTTTTTAAGGTTTTTAAATTTTTAAATTTATTTTAGGTATATGAGTATTTTGCTTGTACGTATGTTATGTGAACTTCGGGCTTATCTAATGCCTATAGAGGCCAGAAGAGGGCAAGGGATCCCCTAGAACTGCAGTTACAGGAGGTGGTGGTGAGCCACCACATGGGTAGATAGGAACCAATCACAGGTTCTCTGCAAGACCCAGGAAGTGTTTTTTTTTTTTTCTTGGTATTTTTGAGACAGAGTCTCCCTTTAGTCCCAGCACAGGCTGGCCTTGAACTCAGAGATCCACCTGCCTCTGCCTCCCAAGTGCTAGGATTAAAGGCATGCGCCACCACGGCCGGCTCCAGGAAGTGTTAACTGCTAAATCATCTCTCCAACCCCATAATCTCTTTCTTCAAAGATCTACATTTGCAGAATGTGGTGGTCCTGGAAAGGCCATACAAGTTGAAACAGCCAAAGTGAATCTAATAGGCTTTCCCAAGTCTGCTAGGGAGAACCTGTGGTCTTCTCTGTGCCCTCATTGTGAACCATCAGCATTCGTGAGTTCTCACCTTTTCGGGAACACCGAAAGCCCCTGGGGAACCTATGAAAGGCAGAGTCCTAGAGTCCAGCACAAGGAGGTTTGGACTAAGTACAGGTGGGAAGCAGTCTGGGAATCTGCATTGTAGTTGGTACTACAGGTGGTCCATGAGTCACATATTTGGGCCGAGGGGGTGGTTATATGTGTGTGCACATGTGGAGGCCAGAGTTTGACGTTCGGTGTCTTCCTCAATCACTCTTCACCATATATATATATATATATATATATATTTATTTATTTATTTATTTATTATTGCATTGTTTTGATTTTCATTCTCTACCTTATTTTTTGAGACATGGTCTCTCACTGAGTCTAGAGCTTACCAATTAGCTGGGCTGGCTGGCAGTGAACCCCAAGGATCCTCCTTTCTCTGCCTCCCAGTGTTGGATCGTAGGTTGGCTTTTTTGTATGGTTTATTTGAGACAGTTTTTGCTATGTAGCTGAGACTGGCCTGGAACTCACTGCGTATCCCACAGTGACCTTGAATTCATGATCCTCTTGTCGCAATCAAATGTGGATCTACAGTACCACACCTGGCTTCCTACCCCTCATTCCTAACTCACTGCAAGGATAGAAGACAGATGAGACTTCCCAAGTTCTTCTTCTGTGCCTGGCCCTGTTTTAGACACTTCTGTCTGGCTAACACAGTCACCATTCTTACCTCTGCAAGCCCATCTCCCACCCCCTACAGTGTTTACAACACTGCCAGCTCAACTATCTCATTTAATTCTCTCAATAACTCTAGCATAGTTAGGTGAAGAAACTGAAGCTCAGAGAAGTTAGGCAAATTGCTTATGGTGGCACAGTAAGGATTATGAATGACCAAATGAATAAATGAATGAATTTGGGAGAAGAAAAATGGTAACAACAGGTAGGCTTTGGGCTGCATGTTTATGGAGACTGACTATTATGTCAGGTGTGGAGACTCAAAGGGAATGAGACAGGGGTTTGGGCAATGGGGGAGGGGCAGGAGATAGCTCATCCATACCTTACAGCCCTCACAAGTGATACAGCGGTAGTGATAACCGGTTGCCTTGTCCCCACACACGACACACTGTTCGTCTTTGTCCAGGTAACTAGGGATATACCCTGGGAGGGAGGAAAGGGTGGAGGCAATGGGCATGGTGTGGGGCCCAGCAGAGAGGCCTCTACGCGGTCCCCACCCCCACCTCTGCCTTTCCCATTCCTCTCCCAGCCCAGCTTCACTGAAGGGTTCTTTGTCTCATAGTAGAAAGGAAGAATCCTGGAGACACACTGGGGGGAAACTTGTCCATCCCTTTCCCTACAAATATACTGAATCTTAGTTCTTTTGACTGCTCATTCAGGGCCTCTTCCTTCCTTCCTCACCCCCCTCCCATCCTCCTTTCCTTCCTTTTTTTTTTTTTTTTTTTAAAGCCTGGGTTTAAGTCTACTTGGCCCAGTTGGCCTTGAAGTCCTGGGTTCAGGTGAACCTCCTGTGTCAGCTTCCCAAACAGCTCTAATTAGAGGTGGGCAGTACCTGGCCTGAGGAAAGCTATTTTTATTTATTTATTTTACATCTAAATGACAGGATACCAGAGGAAAACAAAACAACCCATCTCAGGAGAATAGAGCCCCTTGGTCCTCAGCTTAGGTTCTGATTCTGGTGGGCCTTCGGTAAGGAGGTTATAGGAGAACGGAAGAGGCCTTGGCATAACCTAATTTCTCCCCAAATGCCAGGGCACGTCCCAAATCACTGTTCTTACCCCATCCAAATCCAACCCACCCACGCTCGATAGTCTGTTCCCCCCCGAGATGCAGGAGGTTCAGCCCTAAGCACAAGAGGCAGCCCAGTTGTTTTTGTCAGGATTGGGGTAGGAAGGGGTGGAGGCACATTGGCCAAGCTCACCTGACATGCTGGTTTTCAGGGAACATTGGCCGTTCTTTCTTTTTCGCTTTCCATCTGGTGACCTGGCACTAGATGGGGGCAAAGTGGGCAGAATCACAGAGCAGTCCTCGTGTGGTCCCTGCTCATCTATGATACCCCAGGGCCAACTCCCTCCATCTTTTGTCCTTAGTCTACCTCCCACCCCCATGTCAGCTAACAGAGCTTACTAGGGTTCACCTATCTAGAAGCTGCTTGGGAGAGATAAAGGGCTTAGCTGGGGACAAGAACATGTTCTACAGCCCCAACCCAGTCAGACAAGCATTGTTATAAGGCCCTAACACACACACACACACACACACACACACACACACACACACCCTCTAAGGCCCAATACATGTACACATACATGTATACATACAAGTACCTGTATATACATATTATAGACTTTAAGTGCCCATAGACCACAAGATGTCCACATATTTAAGCCCTCAGTATATGACAAATATGCTAGCAGAACCTTAGAATATTCTTAAAGCTACGTAACCTTTAGAACACATATATATGCAATATGACACCCACGGATGTGAATAACTATGCTGCCTTCAGTATAAACCCAAGTATGGTAATAACCTTTAGTACCTACATATCTATGCAAATTTCAAGTCATTCTCAACATTTAATATGACCTTTAGGATATGCCCATGTGTTCTACAACCCTCTGGACAGGAGAACCTAATAGTGACACCTCTTTTTCCAATATGAACATGTTGCTTTTCAGGTCATGCAGACATGTTAGTGATTGAAAATACTAGAGTCACCCTGTTCACAGCCTCCATTAAGACAATCAGCAAACTGAGGTGCCATTCATTAATTGTGACACCATGCACTGGAGTCAGTCAAGACAAGGACTACCCTAAGCTCTTCCATGCAAAGTATTATTAGAAACTTTGAGCCACTGTACATGTATGTTGTCAGGTTCTCCATATATGTGTTACGTAACTTCAACACACACAGGTTACATAAGCTTCTACATGCATGCAAGGATTGTATAACCTTCCACACCCACCCTACAAGTGGCAGGTCGCAGGGCCCCTCCTTCAGGAGCCAGATGCAGTTCCCAACACACTGACACAGTGACCTTGGCCAGGGTCACAGTCACAGACAGCCTTATGCTCCACAGGCCCCGGGGATTACCCGTCTGGTTCCTGCAAGGCTGGAAGGTCAGGCTGCTCCCTGCCTTCCCGACTGGTTAAGTTCAGGGGAACTCAGGCCACCTAGGCCCCAGTGGAGCTGGGTCTTCAGCAATTACCAGGCTCATAGCCTCTGGCTGTAGTTCCACAGATAGCCACAAGGTGGCGAAGAGACATGGGGGAGGGGAAGCCACGGTAATTCTTGGGGACTGGGAACAGGCATTCCTGCCTTTGTCCAAGACCTACAGGCAGCCTTTCCTAGACTTGCAGAAGTCCGGTTTGGGAAATACATAGGATGCGAGTGACAGTTACACAGTGAGAGGCCAGACTGTCCTTTTCATAGTCTAGCATGGGATGAGGGCTTTGGGGGAAGGGGCTTACTCAGTGCTCTACCTACGTAACCACCAACCCTGTCCACTTTTTCTACCCCTCCAGGGAGCCAGTCTTGGGCCTAAGGGCTTTGCCTGGCCATGCTTCCAGCCTCCTGGCTCAGGATCTGATCTCCTAGACAACAGCCAGCCACACCACTCCCCAGAGCACCCCCACCCCCACTCTTCCCCTGGCCATAGGCACAAGCTGTACCCAGCTCCTGGGATACCACGCCAAATGGGACAGAGTTCTGTGCCACTTGGAGCCGATGGGTAAGGCAGAGACCCTCTGGGGTGCTCTAGGTAATTCAGATTAGAGGTAACCCATCTCTAGTTGTGTGTGCAGGGTTATGCCTTACCCACGTGTAAGCAAAACCTTCATGGTTTACGCACCGCACCACTTCTTCCTGGGAGGAGCCCCAGGCAGTGCCCGCCCTTGACCATTAACAACGAAGAGCATGTGGGGTTCCCAATAGATTCCAAAAATAAGTGTGGGCTGTGACCAATACTTATTGGTTCCTGTACCCGGAAATGTCATGTTACACGCACTGTCGCTTGGACAACACATATGTTTGTGGTCAGATAGTGGATGGGCTGGTAGGGAGAAGAAAATGGCTAGGCCATTGGGATGGCATGCTCAGGTGAGGGCAGTAAAGATGGAGGGGTAACGGGGCTTTAGAGACTGCCTGCTCCTGCCCGGCAGTAACAAAGGAGGGGCCGCATGCCAGCGGGCTGCTTGTAACGGTTCTGCTCCCTACAACACCCCCCTTCAAGTGGGCATCTCTCAATCCAAATGCCTAATTCCCTGAGCCATCCAAACATGCTCTCATCCCCTGGACAAAGGTGGGCAGGAGGTCTGCTGGCCTGCTATCCTCCTCTCCATTTCCAAGGGCGCTTAAAAGTCAAAAAGGGAAATCAGCTCTCTTTTCCGCAGAAAGGTACCCATTCCTACTGCTAAGAGCTGGTACTACCAGCTTGCCAGACCTATTACCTGTTCTCCTCTGGGTCTGACCCACACTCCACCTTGCTTGGCTTCTGTTCCATTCACTTCAATTCCATCCAGGATGCCCTCCAGCACGCCAAGAGACTCGGGTGGGCACACTGGCCCCCCCGACACGCCCACAGGCCACCCACCCCCTACCACCCAGGCCCTAGGGCACAGCACCCATGGTACCCCCCTCAACACTCGGCCTTTCACACCATGCCCTGCGCCCCAAAGTTGGGGCGGGTGGTGGGAGGGGCCAGGGAGTAGTAGGTAGGAAAGCTGGGGGCAGGGAGCTGGGTCAGTAGGGGTGGTGTCCTGGGTTAGGGGATGGAGATTCTTCAGAGTCTTGTCCTGTCCAGAGATCCCTGTAGAGAAAAGAAAGAAGCAGGGGTAAGAAAGTACCATAGGGGTAGGTGAGTGGAACATTTGGGCTTTTGGGGGCCCATAGCAAGATGGCAGCAGGGGTGGAGGACAGGTACAGGAATAGGACCAGAATAACCTTTGTTATAGCTAAAGCAGGCAAGGTTGGAGAGCCACATCCCAAATCCCTGACACAGGGAGGGATGGAGGGAAAGAATGAGGTCATCTAGACAGGTAACAAGTCTCAATACTCACATTCAAACAAATGCCTGGCCCTTTATGAGTGTCTATTAAATATTAGCTATTATTACCACCCTTTAACCAAGATTTCCTACGACTCATCAGTATTATGGGGACTGGAGACAAGCAGTTTTCACACAGGCATAGGGGTACCCATCAAAGCAGGGTGGGGTACAGGGATAACAGGTGAGGGTTATGAATACCCATGTTACTTTAAAAAAAGATTTTTTTTATTTAATTTTATTTATTTATGTGTATGAATGTACTGTTTTGCATGTAGGTCTGTGCACAGACCCTCTTCTGTGCCGCAGAGGTCAGAAGAGGGTCTCAGAATCCCCCGGAACTGGAGTTCTCCTGGAACTGGAGTCACAGACGGTTCTCAGCCGCCATGTGGGTGCTGGGGATCGAACCCGGGTCCTCTGCAAGAGTGGTCGGCGCTCCTAACCACTAGGCCATCTCTCCAGCCCCAGATTTATTTATTTTTATGTTACGTGTATGAGTGTTTTGCCTACATATATGTATGTGTGTCATGGTGTCCATGGAAGCCAGAAGAGGCCATTGGATTCCCTGGAATTATAGAATCACAGATGGTTGTGAGCTGCCATATGGGTGCTGGGAACTGAACCTGGGTCCCCTGGAAGAGCAGCCGGTGTGGGGGATTTTTTTTGGTCTTTTTGAGACAGGGTCTCCATGTAGTCCCAGCTGGCGTGGAACTCACTCTGTAGACCAGGCTGGCCTTGAACTCACAAAGATCCGCCTGCCTCTGCCTCCCAAGTGCTAGGATTAAAAGCATGCGCCACTACGCCCAGCTTGTTATTTTTTTTTTTAAACAGAATTTCCTTGTAGCCCCTGTGTAGACCGTTGGCCTTGATCTCACAGAGATCCACCTGTCTCTTCCTCCCTAGTGCTGAGATTAAAAATGCTTATCAACAAGGAGCCCCCCTCTCCTCTCTCTCTCCTCTCTCTCTCTCATCGCAGAGCCCTCCCGTCCATCCCTCTTAGTGCCCTAATGGAGAAAGACAATGAAACCAAAGGAGAACTGATTTCCCTGCTGTGAGTCCATCATTGGTCCCCCAACTCCTGCCTCTGAAGGATTTTAAAGCCTCTCACACAGAGTCCCACATCCCAGTGTCCAGTTTGAGGATAAGAATTAGATGATTTGGCTAAACTGCCACCTACTAGGAGGGGAAAAGGGGAGGGAAACTAACATGTGTTGATGACTAAACAGGTATGTGCCTGCAGAAGGAGGCATGAGAATTCTGCAGATGTTAGAGCCAGGCATGCTTGTCATCCACTTGAGAGGCAGAATCAGGAAGCCCAGGAGTTCACGATCATAAGGTCATTTTTAGTCACATAGTCTTTGGGAGGCCAGCTGGGAAGCCAGGGGTTCCGACACCCTCTTCTGGCCTCCCTGGGCATTGCATGAAGGTGGTACACTCACATACATACAGGCAAAACATTCGTATACATAAAATAAAAATAAGTAAGATTTCAGCTGGACAGAGCGGCACACGCCTTTAATCCCAGCACCAGGGAAGCATAAGTATGCAAATCTCTGTGAGACAGGCCAGTCTGGTCTACATAGTAAGTTCCAGGCCAGCTGTGGGCACAGGGAGACCCTGTCTCAATATAAATAAATAAAATAAAATAAAATAAAATAATTAAAAAAAAACTTTGCAGATGGAGCCAGCGTTGATGATATATGACTATAATTCCAGCACTCAAGAGGCTGAGGCAGGAGGCTTGCCACAAGCCCAAGGCCAGCTGGGTTATTCAATGGAACTCTCTGTTTCAAAAACAAAATAACATAAAATAAAAAGAACTTTCCAGATGAGGAAATTGAGTCTCAGAAAGCATGGTCACTCCCTCAAGTTCGCACAGCTTGGAAGCTGGTGGCTCAGGGATTACAGCTGCAAGGCCTGCCTCTAATGCTGGGCTAACTCCGCCCCCACTCTCAATCCCTCTGAGCTGCCCCTCTGACCCTGGCTGCAGGCCTGTGGTGTCCTGTCTGCGTGCTCTCAGGCAGGTGCAGGCATATGGGAGGGGTACAAAGGGTGCAGCTCCCCCACATACATGTCCATCACGTGGCTCCTGCACCAGAGACCTTGCTTTGGGCCCCCCGCCCCACCCCTAAGAGCAGATAAGGAGTCAGGGTGAAAGGAGGGGGCAAAGATAAGGCAGGGCACTGGGCAGGACTGGGGCAGCAGGACAGGGCCTCTGCACTCAGGCAAGCCTCTAGAGAGAAAAGAAGAAATACAGAAAAGGGGCCCATTCTATCTCTGACACCCCCAGGCCAGGACTGGGCACTGGGGGCTGGACAGGAGACTGGGGGTGGTGGTGAATGGGGAGTCTTTGCCCAGGGAGCCGTCGAGAAAGTAGGTCAAGTTTTTCTTGGCTTGTGGAGAAATTCCTGTTATAAATTTATAATGGCGTAGCCAGCCCTAAGGGGTGAAGGTGGGGGGGGAAGCAGTGCGGGGGGTGCCCAGGGCTGGGCACTGGGGCCTGCGACTCTCAGCCAGAATAGATGAGCAGGAGTGAGGGGCTCTGTGGGAGCTGGGCTGGACAACAGAGGTTATTCTGTTCCCACCGCTGTCTGCACCCAGTGAGGCTTTCTCGGTCGGTCGGTCGGTCGGTCGGTCGGTCGGTCTGTATGAATCTCTTTCTCTGGGTCTGGGTGTCTCCCTCTCTGCACCCCCCTCTGCCGGCTGTGCCTTGGTGCTTGGCACACCCTGGCTGTGGTACTGCCCCCGCCTGTCTCCTGCCCGCCTGGCACACTGCCACTACTTGTTTACAGAAGCTGGAAAAATCCACTCGCCAGCCGGAGGCCCAAGCACCCCCAGGGAGGGGAGGAGGCAGACCCAGGAGTGGGCTAGTAGAGAGGGGGCAGCCCTGGGGAACAAGCCTTGGGGACAGGCAAAGAAGGCCAGGGTGTGTAGGAATGGGCATTAGCAGCTGTGGGCGGGGCCTGGCAGGGAACCCCAGCAGGAGCCACTGGCACGGGAAGCTCTTGCCGTAGGCCACAGCTCTGGAGGTGCCCCCCCACATCCCACCACTACCAGTTGCTACAGGGCAGACCTGGGGCAGTGCCAACCCAAGCCACCCTGTTTATTTCCCTTCTGTCCCCTCTGGCTCAGCCGTAACTCCAAATGTATCTGGGCACTGCCAAGGGCTTGCACGTGCCCAGGGAAGGGGGGGGCACGGCCCCTGTCTGCCTCACCTCTGTGCTGAGCTGAACGTGCCCTGGTGCCAATCAGTGGTAGCCCAGACTACGGTTAGCCTCTGGCAGTGAGAGGACCGAAGTGCTGTCCTCACTTCTTAGGGCTTCTTGCTTGATACCTAGCAAGAATCCCAAACCCCTGGGAACTCCTGAACATCTCTCCAGGGACATACCTAGGCCTCTGAGGCTACACAGAGCCCAGGCAGAGGCTCAGCATGTAGGGAAACACAAACCATGTGATCCGGTGTTAGCTGTGGACAGGGAAGCATTGGGGAAGGGGGAGGTAGCAATGGTAAGGGTAAGCACCCTGATGGGCTCTCTCCTCTTCCTAGAGTCTGGCTCAGTAGCCCCCAGCTCCTCCAGATACATTCCTTCCAAACAGAAGGATCAGCTCCAAAGAGGCAGACAGGGGGGAGTTACAGGGCTCACACACTCAGCTGGACAGCAAGACGGCAAGACCCACCTGTTGGCTGGGCTGGCCACCCTCTCCATCTTTGTCAGATAAGAGCTGCAGGGTGGCAGTGTGGGTAAGGAGCCCGAGATGGGGAAGCATTTCATTAAGCTTAAGTGCGTCTGCAATGGGGGACAGGGACAAGAAGCTAATGTGGCATCGGTGGGCAGCGTGCCAGGTTCCCACTGCCCTCTGTCCTACTCTGAAGTTCCGTATATCCCTGGGACGCCCCCAAAGAATTCTTGGGGTTGCCAGCAGGGTCTCTTTACCCCTACCACCTGGCAGTAAGCACTATGAATATTTCTGAATATCTGAACTGGGCTTTGGCCTCACCTTCCAGGGGCCTCTGAACTTTGTCCTTAATGCTTTGAAGAAAGCTCAGCCCTTCTTGTCAAACACACACACACACACACACACACACACACACACACACACACACACCCCACACATGCACAGGGAGGGAAATGGTGAAAAAAAGGGAGAAAGAGGAGGAGGAGACGGGTAAGAGAAGTGATAGGAAAAGAGGGGAAGGAAAATAGAGAAGGACAAAGAGATGGGGAGGGTTGGGGGATAGAGCTAGGGATAGCAAGGAAATAGGGGAACAGGAAGAAGGAAGGGAGAGGGGATGGCTGAGAAGATGTGAGGCAGGAAAAGCAGATGAAGGAGGTAGACAAAGGGAGAAAGGAAGGTAACAAAGAAGGATGGGTGGGGGTGCTTCTCCCCTGCCTAAGTCCCACCCCACGGAGGCTGGGGGAGGGGGAAGTAGACATGGTTTCCACGGTGACAGCTGGTTCTTGGTGGCCTGGCATGTGGGCTATTAATAGTGCTGTGGGTAGGTTCACACCTCCCTCTCCCCTTCCCCTCTGCTTGCTGCTAGAGTCAGGGGAGACCCCCAGACACACACTCCCAATCATCCTGCATGGACATCCTGACTCCACACAATGGAGCCAGGAAGGATGATGTGGAGGGACCAAAGCAGCCACTGTGGCCTCAACATACATGGGCATGCACAGGCAAATAGGCATCTACAGACGTGCCCGGTGCCAACACCGGCTCCCACAGGCAGCCACCAACCCAACAAGTGGCTGGTGGGGGGGTTGTCTATGGCTATTGGGGAGCTGTATTAGCAACACATACCCCATGTTAAGGGGCAGATGCATCCCCCAGGGCCAGGGCCTCTCCCTCTTTCCCCAGGCCCCCCTACCTAATTCTGTTCTCAGGTATGGATTGGGGAGAGTTGCCCCACCCAGTTCTCTGCTATCCTAGTGCCAGGAGTGAAGGCGGGAAGACAGGCACTGTTTGGCAGGTGTCATGTGGCAGAGGGATATGCACAGACTCAGGCATGGCTCGATAGGCACAGAGGGTGAGGGAGGCAGCCCCTCGGGCTCGATAGGCACAGAGGGGAGGAGGCAGCCCCTCGGGCTTGATAGGCACAGAGGTGAGGAGGCAGCCCCTCTTGGGCTCTTGCTGGACCCTCAGGAGATGGGATTCTAGAACTCAAAGAGCAGTGACCCAGAAGTCAGATCTCTTTAGCTACTGTGGGCTCTAAAGGATAGGGAATGGGAGATGGGGGCTGGGGTAGGGGATATATATAAGGGGGAGACTGGTTGCCTAAACAAAGGATCCTCCCTGCCTCCCCTCCCCCCCAAGGAATATAACAGGAAATTCTCCCCCTCCAGGTCAAAGACAGAAAGCTATAAACAGGAGCCCAATCTTGGGCCAGATGCCCAGTACTAACATCAAAGACTGTGCTCCCAGTCCGCTCCCCGTAACTTCACCCACCTGCTTCTCCTCTCCCCTCTCCCCTAATTCAGGCTAATTCCTTCGGGCATCAAGGTGGGTGCTAGATCTGGGGGCATCTCTCTGGTTATGCCCAGCCTTCATACCCAGTGATGGGTACCTATACCTACACCTACACCTACACCTATGCCTACGCCTACGCCTACGTCTACGCCTATGCCTATGCCTATACCTACACCTACACCTACACCTACACCTGCACCTGCACCTGCACCTGCACCTGCTCCTACACCCACACCCACCCTCAGAGTGCTCAGCCCTTTCCTCACCAGCCCATGGAATTTCAGGCCCCCTTTCCCAGCTCCCTTCAGGAGCAGAAGCATAGGACCCAAGTGGCCAAGAAGGCAGAATTAGGAGCACCCGAACTGGCATGATGAGTTCTCCCCGTCCCTCCCCACGCCCCCCCCCCCGGCAGACAGAAGGTAATTGGAGCTGGGAGCTGGGGCAGCTGAAGGCTGGAGGCATGAATGTCACGGGGCCAAGGTGCTTGCTGCAGATGGCAATCATGGGCACAAGGCTTGGGGGTACTCCTGCACTCCCCTCTTCTAAGGCAGGAGAAGTTGCCTGTCAGCCACAGGAAGCATCATCTAGAGAGGGAGGCGATGGTATGGGGGATAAGAAAGGCAGGATATTCTCCTAGGCACCCCAGGAAGGTAAGAGCTAGCCCCCACCCAGTCAGAACTGGCAGAGGAAGAGGGAGGGAGGGAACAGAAAAGGAAGGAGAGAGAGTGGAAAGGGAGAGATTAAATGTTAGCTCTGTGTGTGTGTGTGTGTGTGTGTGTGTGTGTGTGGAGAGAGAGAGAGAGAGAGAGAGAGAGAGAGAGAGAGAGAGAGAATCGAGCAAATGCAGCTGAGTCTCCGGCACACACACGGACACGTGCAGCCTCACACACTCACCGCACATGCGCAGAGCTGCAGGGCTCAGTACCCGTTCCAAGAGATATTCAGAGCCCTACCCAGCCCACACATGTACAAAAACGCTCTCACATGGATGCATGCACAACACACCCACCCACCGATGTGTGCAAAAATGCTGATAGCCACCGAAGCTGTCCTTTCCCCTTCCTCATGCCTCGTAAAAGAGAAAATGAAACAGGCAACCAGCTTCAGACCCTCAAGTCTATCTCTCCTTTATAAGAGAAAGAGAGGAGAGGGAGGAGGAGAGGGAGAATGGGGAAGAGTGGGAGGAAAAGAGGAGAAAGAGGAGGAGGGGAGGAGGGAGGAAGAGGAAGAGGAGGAGGGGGAAGGAGGAGAGGAAGAGGAGGAGGATGAGGAGGAGGGGAAGGAGAAGGAGGAGGAGGGGGAAGACTGGGTGCTTGACCCAATCACACCACTCTGCCACTGCTGAGGGGTGTGGCTGTGCCTTTGGCACCAGCCCGTTCTTCGGGTGGAATGCCCACCTCCAAAGCAGAGGAGCGCAACAGAATTTCTGGGCGCAATAATACTGTTCTTGCTTTCCTCTCTACCTGTGACCTTCTGACCTCTCTGAACATACAGGAAGGAGGTCCCTATTGGCACCCCAGCTCTGGCCTGTCAGGTGAAAAAAACATGTGTCCTACTATATGAGAGTCACAGATGTCTCAGCGAGAGACAAAACTGTCTCTGGTTCCTGGTGGCACGTGCATCCCCAGCCTGGTATATGGCAGCCTGGTGGGGGAGGGGGAATCCATAGGCACTGCTTACCATGCCAGGGAGCACTACTTGAGCATGAACATGCTAACATGAACATGAACATGCTAACACGAGCATGAACATGCTAACATGAACATGAACATGCTAACACGAGCATGAACATGCTAACATGAACATGAACATGCTAACACGAGCATGAACATGCTAACATGAACATGAACATGCTAACACAAGCATGAACATGCTAACATCTTTCCTGCCTTTTTTTTTTTTCTTTTTTTTTTCTGCAGTACTAGGGATCAAATTTAGACTCTCCTGCATGCCAGGCAAGTGTTCTGCCGGGGGCGCGGAGCTTCACCCCCAGCCTCAATATCATGTTTTGACCGTTACTCTGAGAGGTAATACATAATTAAAAAAATAAAGCCCCAAGTTATACAACTGGTAAATGGCAAAAACCCAGCCCCCAACTCCAGCCGGTATTCTTTCCGCACGGTACACACCTGCCTGCCCTTAAGAGGCTCCAGAGTTCCCTAAGCACCTCCGCAGCGTCAGGAACTGGAACTGAGATTGTCTCTCACACCACAGGCTCCAAGTCACTCCACTAACTCCACTAACAGACATTGCCCACTCATTGTCCTTGCTTCACCTTGAAGGGCAGGGGCTGAATAAATGGGGTTTGAGGGAAAGGGGATCCTAATCATCAGACCCACAGCAAGAAAGAGACACCCCGGGACTGACCGAGGATCTCCAGGTGCCATGTGCACCACCCTGGTTCCACCTTAATGTCATTTCCTCCCTTTCACTAAAGGGCCCTGTGTACAGGGGAGGGAAACCTGGCCTCTGTGAACCAGGGCTGGGTCCTGGGTGATGGATGGTAGGTAGCTGGAATTATGGGGCCTCCAGGAAAGAAAAAAAAAAGGCACTGCCCTTCGTCCAGGGTCCTCCACTAGGCATGGGGAGATGGCGCTGCTTTTTTGTCATTTGCTCATTGGCAGCCCTCAGACTTGTCCCCAGGAGAGATGCCATGATGCCGAGACATCCCTACATGTTCCTTTAGCTAAGGAGGTGTGGCCCAAGCCCAAGAAGTCAAGGGCTCCTTTTAAATTAAAAGAGGAGGGTCAAAGGAGGGAGGGCGGAGGGGTCTGCTGTCGGCTCTCTTCCATGCATTCAATAACGTGAGCAAGAGAGAGGTGATGCGAATGGTGAAGAGGCTGGGGACTGGAGACAGTGTTCCCACCCCGTTCCATTCCTGTTCCTGTAATGTTTAGGAGACCCACTTCTCCACCACACTTCAAGAAACCTCAGGGCCCCAAGTTACTTCACCCTTTATAGCAGGTAATACATACAGCTTGGTATGAATTAGGCACATTTCAGAGTGGGGGTTGAAATGGACTATCTATATGTAGCCAAAGCTAGCTTAGAACTCCTGGTCTTCCTTCCTCAGCCTCTCCAGTATATAACAGGATTGTAGCCATGTGCCACCACATCTGGTTGTAAATTAGGTACTTTTTGAACAGTATATATATATATATATATATATATATACACATATATGTCATATATATATATATACTGCTTAAAAAGTACCTAATATATATATGACATGTTTCGTAGCTCAGCCTGGCCTCCAATTTTCTATGTACCCAAGACTAGCCTTGACTTTCTGACCCTCCTGCCTCAGCCTCCCAAGCATCTAATATATTTTAATACTTATAAATGCCAAGTGCTAAATGAGGTACATATTCTAGATAAGACAAAGGGAAATTTTCTTCTGCTCAGAGTTAACACAGCTAGCAGGAGGCAGAGTTAGGATTCAAACTTAGGCAGTTGAATGCAAAAGCAAAGCAAAAATCGAACAACAATCTCCAAAAACCCCCTGATCTAACCATGACAGCATATGACCCACCAGAGAAACGAGGCCTGTTGCCTTATTCTTTTGTCTGGTGATGACAAACCTCAGTTTACCCTTCTGTAGCAGCCTACGGATGTTCTATGATGGAATCCTGGTGCCTCCTGGTTCCACTAACTAATGGTCCCTGCTCAAAGTCCCTCCCTGAAAGAGCCACCCTTTCTGTCCTCATGTGTGGGTGCCAGGCCCTCCCTCAAACCTGGTACAGTCTAAACAGCTGGGCCCTGAGAACTAGGCCTAAGCCTAGGCAAGGAAGACACAGCTGTTGGGCATCTCAGAGGTGGGTCTCAGTGGCTAAGGGTATGGAGAAAAGCTATCCTGACTCGTGCTGTGGGGCCCTGGCAATTCCTGCCACTGCCCAAGGGGGCCCATGCCTTCCCAGGGTCAGTTAGGGGAGGAGCCTCCGCAATGGCTTCTTGGAGAGCTGCAACCTGCACACAGAGTGCTCCCACGGAACTGATTCCCTGGCTAGGCCTGCCAGCCTGAGGGGTCAACACAGGCAGTAGTTGACTCCCCTTCCTTTCCCCATTCCCAGCCCCCAAAACTTGCTGGACACGGCTGGGCTGCAGCACTAAGGAAGCGCAGGATGTCCTGAGCAGCCAGCTGAGCCCCCCCCCCCTCCCATCCCAACCTCCTGCTGACCCCAGAGGCAGGCTGGGCGGGGCAGAGAGCCTGAGTTTGAGTATTAACAACTGGAAAAGTATGAAGAATGTTGCTGCCAGTTCCCAGCTCTGGGAAAAGAGGCTGTGGCAGAAACCGACAAGCACAGAATGAGAGAGAAAGAGAGAGAGAGAGGTAGAGAAACAAGGAGCGAGAGTCAGACACCCCAAGACAGCAACAGAAAGAGAGACAGAGTTAGAAATTCCAAGTCAAAAATACACATCACTCATGCAGGCACTAGGCAGCATACAGCCTCCTGGGGCAGGCTTCCAAGTTTGGACAGGAGGGCCAGAGGTGAGAAAAGGGGCGGATTCAGAGCGGGAAGCATGCCCTGATGGGGATAACTGAGGGTCCCTAGGAAAGGCCCAGGCAAATAACCCTTAGTAGGGTCCCCATTGGCTTATAGGATAGGGATGAGAGCCAGAGAGCCACTCCCATCTCTTCCCAAGATACCCCTCCCCCAGCAGCCAGGATGAGCCCAGCTGCTAGAAGTCACTGGACACTGCTGCAGGCCCTTGACTCGGCCCTCTGGAACCCCCTTGCACCCACTTTGCTCTTCTCTGTCTCTCTAAAAGGAAAAGAAAGAAAGAAAGAAAGAAAAGCCCATTGCTACACAGTGGCTGAGCCTACAAGATAGACTCTAGAGGGGAAAGTCTGGTTGCGTGCATTTAAGTGCATGCCTCACTGTCCCAGCTGCCATGCGTGTGTGTGTGTAGGGCTATCTGGACACAACCAGGTGGACCTGTGACCATGTGGACTGGAGCCTTGTACATGGCTCCTGCACCTGAGTCCGTGGGACTAGGTGCAAATGAGTGCACCTGTGCCTAGAGTTCCCACAGTCAATCAATTAACAAGTGTTTACAAAGCACACTCTGTGCTGGGCTCTGGGTGGGATCCAGAACTCCTCTAGTGATTCTCCCAGGTCTCAAGGACCGTGCCATCTAGTAACTGGATGGTATGACAAGCCAACAGCAACAAACGTGTTATCAGGAATTCATGCTTTGTACTATTATGCAGAAAAGCCTTTTCACGCAGATGAATTTGATTTTCTCGGTAGCAGAGGTTTTTATTGTCTGCAGAACCTCAGAGCTCCACGGCGAATCCAGGAAAATACTTGTTGCTAAGTTGGATACACATGTATTGATGTGTAGCTGTGTTTTCCTTTCACTGAGTGATAGTGACTGCCATGGCAAGTGATGACTGCATGACCTGGCACATGTAAGCACGTGTGTGCCTGTGAGTGACAGGGTCTTTTGTAATGGTGCGGCTGTGTGCAATCGCTGTGTGCATGCATGCACATCGATAGTGACTTTCTCTGTGTGGGTGACGACTCATCCTTGCCCCTGTGTGTGACAGCATCTCCCTGTGACCCTGTGCGTGGGTATGTGCATGGGTGGGTCTCCCCGCTCTTGGTCTCCTGTGGGTGTGTCCCACCCCTCTGAGCTCGGCTGTGCAGCAGCAGCCTGTCTCTTTCCTTGTCCCCATGTGGGTGTGTCCAGCTCCTGTCCTTGAATCTGCCTGGGTGTCCCTGGGTGTGCATGTGGCTGTCTGTGTGAGCATATCTGTGTCTGTATGTCACCTTTGCCTCCCCTCTTCATTTTGGACAATGGTCCCCTTCATCCCCTCCCCCTCCCGGGGCCAGAGCCAGCATTCAGGGGCAGGCTCCCATCTCACTGGCTGGCCTTCTGTGTACCCCCCCACCTCTAGTCCCTGGAATGGGTGGCTCTCTCCATTGCCTCTGACATCTTCCCAGGCCTTCCTTTCACATTGGACAAGGGAGGGCCCTCTACAGAAAAGGGGCACCAGGGACACGTTGCAAAGGGAGGGAAGGGGAGGGAGAGCACACACACAACACAGGTCCATTTCTTCCTCTCTTCCCCAACCACCAGCCAGCAATTCTCCTAATCATATAGGGACCATCAAATACACCCCCACTACTACACACACACACACACACACACACACACACACACACGCACACGCACGCTCCCCCACCCCACCCCTCCTGCCGCGTTTTTGCAATTAGGAGTGTTGCAACCAGAAAGCCATGCTCCTCTAGGGAGGCGGGGAGGGGGGGACTTTTCTCTCCCTCGGCCCCATGCAAGCCCCCCGCCCCACCGCACCCACACTGCTCTCCGCAGCTGGAAGCAGCTTTGCAAACGCTATTCGGCCTCGGTGGCTGGGGGGGGGGGTAGCGGGAAGGGGGGGCACGACAGGCCTCGGCGCACCGTAAACAAACCGCGGTGCGACGGGCGGGGGAGCCTCGGCAGGCAGCGGGGCCCAGGCCGGGAATGCTCAGCACACCGGCCGGACAGAGGCCCGGCGGGCCCCCAAGGGGGAGGCCCAGACGCCATCTCCGCTGGCGAACCCCAGGACCCACCGACCTCTTAGCAGCACCTCCCTTCCCTAGGACGTAAGTTGCAAGCTCTCCGGCTGTGACGGGGTCGCCCGGGCGCCGGGGAACGGCTGAGGTGGACCACGGAAACCCCGAGGGCGCCCCCAGCCCGCCGGCGAACTGGCCCGAGACCCGCGGCTTTGCATAATCAATCCGACGCATTTGCATATTAATGCCCCTCACTCCCTCCTCCTTACCTCGGCGTGGCGCGCTGGACCAGGCTAGGGCAACGACGCGGGGGTCTCAGCGCCCCGTGCCGGGGGCGTCCATGGGGGGCCGGTGGGGCCCGGGCCGCCCGCCTCCAGCGCCGGGGTATGAGTGCTAGTGAGCGCGGGGGGGCGGGGGGCGAGTGTGGCGGCCCCGCGGCTCCTCCGGCAGAGGCGGCGGCCGCTCTGGCTCCTCCCTCCCCCGCCCCGCTCCGGCTGGGGCTCGGGCTCCGCGCGCCCGGCCGGCTCTCGGCTGCTCCCTGCAGGCCGTCTCGCCGCCGCCGCCGGCCCCCGCCCCTCGCCCCACGCCGCGCCCGGGACCCCGGCCAGCGGCCCCGCAGCCCCTCGACCGCCTGCGCTCCGACCCGGCCCCGGCTCGCCCACCTCACTGCAGGCGGTGAGGGGGACTAGCTGACAGATTTTGGAGGTGTCATTAAAAAAAAAGAAGCTTCTACTCGTGGAGAGAATTGGGGGTTTTCTGTTTTGCACTCGGGGGTAGGGGAGGAGGCACTGAGGAGCTATCTGCACCGGATAAATCGAGGAGAAAGTCCAGATATCAAACGCTAGGGGTGGAGTTTGTTTCAGAGTTCGGGTCCCTGGTCTCCCAGTAACTCCGTGTGTGTGACCTTGAGCAATTCACCGCTGACGGGTGTAGAGCTTCCTCCAGTTTAAAATGCTGGGTCGGGCAGGTGACTTCTGAGGTTCTCTTAGCTCCAATCATCCTATATTTTTTTTTTCAGAGGGTTTTTAAAGGGTTCGGAGGCTCATTCTACGTCATTGCCTCTTGTCTCATTTCTAACAATGCCGGCTCCACTGCCTCCTGCAAACGTCTCCCTTCTCCACACAGACTTTCTATTCACTGCCCACCAGCCATTCCCCAACTCTCTATGCTAAGCTTGGGAGAAGGAGAAGACATGCCATACACCCTCATCTCCCGGCCTGAGGTGGTATTAAAATCCAGATGGTTCCAGGGCTAAGGAATAGAGTGCTTGCAATTAAGTGGACCCCTTTTTCCAAAGGAGAGGTCTCCATGCCAGTCCCGGACCCCTGTGTGCGCAGGCGCACGCATATATATATATATATATATATATATATATATATATACACACACACACACACACACACACACACACAATCTGCATTCATGGGCATAAAAACCCTGCCAGTGACGCCAGTGCCCCTTTCATCTCAGGATCTACTACCGCCAGGCAGAGGTCTAATTACCCTTGCACCCCCCCTCTGGCCCCGCCGGTTCCCCCGCTGTCATTAGCCCAGTTTTACCAGCGGGGGCCATAGCCTTCCCACGGCTCCCAGGGCGGGCCCTGCCTCCACAGCCTGCTCTTTGGGGAGGAGTAAGCGTGTGTGTCAGGGGAGCTGCTCTTCTAATCCTCCAGTTTATACTGAATAGAATCATTTGCTTGAGTGGGATGCTGACCAACAGTCTATCCAAGTTGGGACGCCTTGCTTAGTCTCAGCCACCTACAGCCTGAGCCAATGGACCAGTTCTCCTACACGGGGTATTGAGGGTTTTCAATGCATGAGGGGAGGGGAGAGAGCCTCCCTTGGGGCTCCTGGGACCACAGGGATGAGAAGGGAAGCTGGGATGAGGGAAGGGTAAAACGAGGAGTGAAGGAGTGGTGGTCGGTGGTCAGAGACATACAATGGTTGAAGGAAGCCTGCAGCAGACATGGCAGCAGCAGTGGGGAACTGAAGCTGCAGGGTGCAGTGTCAGCATGCAGCAAATGAACCTGTTCAGTCTGGGCTCCCAGTGGACATGCAACAGCTGCAGTGTAGAGCAGGAGGCTGCAGCGCGCAGTTGGTGCTCAGAGGGTGGCTGTGTGTCTGCCAATTGATGCCACCTCAGTAGTGACTGGATTTTGCTGAAACCCTGGGGAACAAGACTGTGGTGTAGAGTACTCTGGGTCCATGTGGAAATAGTCCTTGGGACTGGGCTACAGGGGAGTTGAGAGATAATCCCAGGGAAATACAACTGGAAATACAAATTATATATGACCTCAGTTAGGCAGAGCTTGGAGGCAATGGAGTGGTCCAGCAGTCATCTGGACCAGAGCAAGGAGTGGTAGACATGAGAATAGGAATGTGGTTATATTGTTTTGTCTCTCTCCCTATTCTGTCCTGCTGGGTGTTTGTTTGTTTGTCTGTTTGTTTTATTTTTTAGTCTTTTTGAGACAGGGTCTGCCCGTAGCCCCAGCTGTCCTAGAACTCGATATATAGACCAGGTTAGCCTTGAACTCACAGAGATCCGCCTGCCTCTGCTTAGATTAAAAGTATACACCACCAGGCCCCGATTATTTCTTTGTTTATTTGTTTTTTTTTTCTTTGTTTTTAAAGTTGAGGTCTTGGAGCTGGGCGTGGTGGCGCACGCCTTTAATCCTAGCACTTGGGAGGCAGAGGCAGGTGGATCTTTGTGAGTTCAAGGCCAGCCTGGTCTACAGAGTGAGTTCCAGGACAGCTGGGGCTACAGGGAGACCCTGTCTCAAAAAGACAAAAAAAAAATAAAAATAAAAATAAAGTTGAGGTCTTGGTATGTAACCTGCTATGTAGCCCAGGCTGCTGGAATTCATGATCCTCCTGCCTCTGCCTTCTGAGTGCTGAGTCCTGGTATTACGGGCATGTTCTGCCATGCCCAAGCATTCTGACTTTCCCTAGGACATCTGTCTTGATTCAAGGCTCTAGAGGTGGAGAATACTGCCTGAAATCCTAGTTATTCCTCTCCAAATTAAATCCTAGATCCAGAGCCAGCAAATGAAGCACCTCCCAGTCCACCTTCATTCAGGCCCTGCCAAGAGTAGAGCGGGGCACATTAAACTTAAAGACAAAGGTTCACCATTCCCATTCCCATCTTCCTCTGGGCTCCCAATATGGACTAGTAACAGACCTGGAAAAGGGCAAAGTGAAGGACACGCTGCCTCCAGCGCTGGCACCTCACCAGATGCCAGGATCCAGTCCAGGTCTGGGCTTATAGCCCCCGACCTGGTGTCCCGTTGTCTCTCTTGCCACCTGCTCATCCTGCCCACCTGTTTCCTAAAGCTTCTAGCTCTTCTCAAATTCAGTTCCTTGTTCCCTCTTTGCAGTGAATCCCACCCCATCAGACTGTCACCTCCTGTCCCCTCATCTCTGCTTCAAGGCATCACCTTCACCTACAGGGGGAAAGCCTGAGGGTAGGGCATGTGTGAGATGGTTAGAGACCCTCCAAGAGGTCCTGTTTGCCAGCCCCCTCCCCTCCAGCTTAAATTCTGGTTGCCAAGGAAGCAGCAGGAACAGCCTGTTCTCTGGGCTCCAGTGGGAGCAGCCATGCCCAAGCCCCTCCTTCTCTCCTCTCATCTCCCTCTCTCCAAGGCTGTTGCTAGGAAGCACCCCAAGATTTCTTGAGGGTTCCACCCATTAAGAACCAGGGGATACCTTGCTGCAGAGCTTCCCCCAAAAGCTTGGCTGCTAAAACCTCACCCAGCATCCTCCATGTCTGCTAGGAAGCTTGTAGATCCCTAGCAATTTGGAGAAAGAGGAGACAGGCCCCTCTGCCAGCCAGTCCTGCAGCTAACTGGCCCAGGCCTCAGTAATTGCCCTGCCAATCTCATCATTATTTGTTGCCGGAAGGCAGGGTATCACACTCAGGCCTGTAAATGGTAAGCACCCCCAAGCTACACTCTTAATTCCCCCAACTCATCTTGACCTCCTAGGCTTTAAGTGATGTCAGCAAGTGATGAGGCCTCTATCAGACAGCCCTTGGCTCTGCAGACGAAGCCCTGTTTATTGGAGATGCTCTAGAAAGACAACAAAGAGATGAGGTACCACCAGCTAAGAGAACATAGACCCAGATGTTTCTCCTCCTTAGTGATCTTTCCATTAAGAAATGGTAGATGAGGCTGGAGAGATGGCTCAGCCGTTAAGAGCACTGATTACTCTTGCAGAGGACCCAGGTTCGATTCCCAGCACCCACTTGGAAGCTAAGAACCGTCTTTAAGCCAAGCGTGGTGGCACATGCCTTTAATCTTCGCACTCAGGAGCCAGAAGCAGGTGGATCTCTGTGAATTCAAGGCCAGCCTGTTCTACAGAGTAAGTTCCAGGCCAGCTGGGGCTATAGAGAGACCCTGTCTCAAAAAAAAAAAAAAAAAAAAAAAAAAAAAGATATGGTAGAAATGGAGACAGCAAGATGGCTCAGCAGGTAAAGACACTTGAGTTAGATCCCAGGGATCCACAATATAGAATGAGAAACTGACTCCCACAAATTGTCCTCTCCTCTGACTTCTACACACATGCCATGGCCAGTATACACACACACACACACACACACACACACACACACACACACACACACGCACACACACACACACACATAAATGTAATTTAAAAAATTAATTTACAGGGCTAGAGAGATGGCTCAGTGGATAAGAATACTGGCTGTATTGGCGGGCCTGGTGGCGAACACCTTTAATCCTAGCACTTGGGAGGCAGAGGCAGGCGGATCTTTGTGAGTTCAAGGCCAGCCTGGTTTACAGAGCGGGTTCCAGGCCAGCTGGGGCTACAGGGAGACCCTGTCTCGAAAAGACCAAAAAAAAAAAAAAAATACTGGCTGTACATAGCCAGGCATGGTGGCCCACGCCTTTAATCCCAGCACTTCAGCGGCAGAGGCAGGCATATATCTATGAGTCCAAGGCCAGCTTGGTCTACATAGTGAGTTCCAGGCCACCTGGGGCTGCAGGGAGACCCTGTCAAAAATACCAAAAAGCAAAACAAAACAAAACAAAACAACTGTGGCTGTTCTTGCAGAAAACCTGGGTTCGAATGCCAGCACCCACATGTGGCTAAAAACTGTCCTTAACTCCAGTTCCAGGAGATTCAATACCTTCTTCTGACCTCCACAGGCATTGCACGACATGTAGCCGATATATTCATACATATAAAATAAAAATAATAAATAGGGGCTGGATAGATGGCCTAGCAGTTAAGAGCACCTCTTGCAGAGGACCCGGGTTCGATCCCCAGCACCCACATGGCGGCTGAGAACCATCTGTAACTCCAATTCCAGGAGAACTCCAGTTCCAAGGGAATCCTACGCCCTCTTCTAACCTCCAACACAGGTGCACAAACCTACATGCAGATAGTACATTCATACACATAAAATAAATAAATAAATAAAAATAATAAATAAAAAAATTTTTAGTCTTTTTTTCAGACTGGGTCTCACTGCAGCCCTAGCTGGCCTAGAACTCACTATGTAGACTAGGCTGGCCTTGAACTCACAGAGATCTACCTGCCTCTGCCTCTTGAATGCCAGGATTAAAGGCGTGCACCATATGCCCAGCCTTCATTTAATTTTTTTTTTTTTGGTCTTTTTGAGACAGGGTCTCCCTGTAGCCCCAGCTGTCCTGAAACTTGCTCTGTAGACCAGGCTGGCCTTGAACTCACAAAGATCCGCTGGCCTCTGCCTCCCAAGCATGCACTACCACGCCCGGTCTTCCTTCCTTTCTTTCTTTCTATTTTTTTTTAATTAATTAATTATTATTTTTTTAATGTGTATGAATGTATTGTCTGCATGTAGGTTTGTGCACCCGTGTCGTGCAATGCCACGGAGGTCAGAAGAGGGTGTCAGATTCCCCTCGAACTGGAGTTCTCCTGGAATTGGAGTTACAGACGGTTCTCAGCCGCCATGTGGGTGCTAGGGATCGAACCCAGGTCCTCTGCAAGAGCAGTCAGTGCTCCTAACGGCTAGGCTATCTCTCCAGCCCCCATCTTTCTTTTCTTTTCTTTTTTTTTTTTAAATGTGTATGAGTATACTGTCTGCATGCAGGGTCCTCTGCANGCCACTGTGTGGATGCTGGGAATCAAACGTAGGGACCTCTGAAAGAACAGCCAGTGCTCTTAGCTGCTAAACCATCTCCAGCCCCACTAAATGTTTCTAATTATTAACTATTAAAGCTTTATATAATTCTGCATGTATCTTTCATATCCATTAACATACTGTGGGTGGCACCAGTCTCAGACCAAGCTCTTGGCCTGGGCCTGTGTGCTGTTGTTAGTCATCATGTAAAACATTGCTTATCACCTTCTAAACTGTGTGTGGAAGTGCTAAGGTTTCTAGTCTGCTGTGTGTGTGGTATTAAAATACACATAATAGCTGGGCATGGTGGTGCACGCCTTAAAGGCCCCCCCAGCACTTAAGAGACAGAGGCAGATGGCTAGATCTCTGAGTTCAAGGCCAGCCTGGTCTACAAAGTGAGTTCTGGCCAGCCAGGACTGCAGGGAGACCCTGTCTCAAAAAGACCAAAAAAAATCAAAAATAGTTTATCCTTTCAACCCCTTTAAGTGTCTGATTAAAAGCATGCACCACACGGCCGGCACCAGTCTTTTTAAGAATCAATTTGCAGGGCTGGAGAGATGGCCTAGCGGTTAAGAGCACCGACTGCTCTTGAGAGGACCTGCGTTCGATCCCCAGCACCCACATGGCGGCTGAGAACCGTCTTTGACTCCAGTTCCAGGGGAATCCGATGCCCTCTTCTGACCTCTGTGGCATTGCATGACCACGGGTGCACAGACCTACATGCAGACAGTACATTCATACACATAAAAAAAAATAAATAAATTTTTAAAAATTATTAAAAGAATCAATTTGCAGCCGGGCATGGTGGCGCATGTCTTTAATTCCAGCACTGGGGAGGCAGAGGCAGGTGGATCTCTGTGAGTTCAAGGCCAGCCTGGTCTACATAGTGAGCTCCAGGCCAGCTGGGACTAAAGGGAGACCCTGTCTCAAAAAGACCAAAAAGAAAAAAAAAATTCATATGTTCCAGGCATTGGATCTTCCAAATGTTCTCACCTTCTGGTTTCATTTTCCTACAGTCTCCTCATCCTGCCTTTGCCAGCAGGAGAGGAAAGAATGGAGAGGAGAAGATGCAGAATGTGGAGCTTGACACCCTGCAACCTTCCTCCTCCAGTGTGAGGAGAGGATGGCGCAGTCCGCATGAAGGTCAGGAGAATAAAGCAGAGTGAGAACTGGGGAGATAGGTCAGTCCGTAAAGGCTGGCTTTGCAAGGTTAAGGACCTTGGTTCAATCCCTACAACCATGTAAAAAGCTGGGTTTGGTGGCAGGCACTTGTAATTCCAGCACCAGGGAGGCAGAGATAAGTAGATCCTTGGGGTTCTCTAGTCAGCCAGGCTAGCATATGTGGCGAATTCCAGGTCAATGAGAGAAAATAGAAGGTAGACAGTGCCTGAGGAACAATACCCAAGCCTGTCTGGCACACATACACATACACAAGAGCTTAAAGGAGAATAGCTTCTGAGCTTTGAAGGGAGGGGTGGTACGAAGGAATTGACGTTCTGGCCTCCCCTTCCTATCCCCGGGGCCTCAGGACCACACCACTGCTCTTCCTCTCTACAACTGTCAGAGCATGGAGAGGGGAGCCATCCTTGAGGGTGTTAGAAAGTAGCTACAGGAGTTGCCTTAAACTTTTGTCTGGCCGTAGTGGTGTAGTGGTACACACCTGTAATCCCAGAACTCAGGAGGCAGAGGCAGGAGGATCAGGAGTTAGAGGCTAGCCCAGATAACTTAGTAAAAATTCTAGGCCAGCCTAGGAAACATAGCAAGATTCTGTCTCAAAAACAAACAACAAAACTCAAACCAAATTCTGCCTTTCACTCCTGGGGCAGCAGGAAGACAGAGATAGGGTGCTGGGTCTCCCTAAAGTATAGCCACCCTGCAGGCTCCTTTGCATTGTCGTTCCCCCCCCCCCAGATAAACAAAAAATAGGGACTTGGATTTGGGAACTGGTAGGAGGAGGAAATGTGTTTGGACTCACATGTGTATTGAGTGTGTGGAAAGGACTTTCTTTTCCCACCTACCAGGTGGTCGTGGTGGGAGGTGTCAGGCAAACTTCTAGAGGAAAAAATTTTCCACTTAAGAGAAAAGGGAATCTGAAATTCTCTCTGGAGAAAAGGGAATTTCAGATTCCCTGGGTCTTGAATGCTTTTAAGCCATTTGAGTGTTTCTGGGTTGGTCTGGACCCTTGCCACTCTTCCTATATTCTTTACTAGCCTAGATAAGCAGTGTCCCCTTTCCCCTCAGGCACTCAAAACTCTGTTTCTTGCAGCCTCTTACACTACTCAGGTCTGGATGTGCCTTTTTCTTTCTTCAGTAGCTCCAGATTTGCTACGTCATTCTGCTTGGTTGCCTTCCACCTGCCTCTCTTCCTCAGTCAGACTAGGAAGATGTGGTAAACATAACAGTACAGGTTTCTTTTTTTTTGGTCTTTTCAAGACAGGGTCTCCCTGTAGCCCCAGCTGTCCTAGAATTCACTCTGTAGACCAGGCTGGCCTTGAACTCACAAAGATCCGCCTGCCTCTGCCTCCCAAGCACTAGGATTAAAGGCATGCGCCACCACACCCAGCTCAACAGTACAGGTTTCTAACTCTAGTACTACTGAGGCTGAAGCAGGATTGAGTTTGAGGCCAACCTGGCTACATAGTAAGTTCTAGGTTAGCCTGAACTACACGATGAGATCCTGTTTCAAAAAATAAAAAAAATAAGGGATGTGGAGATGACTCAGTCAGTAAAGTGCTTGTCAAAAAGCATGGAGACCTGAGTTTGAACCCTCAGTACCCACGTAAAAAGCCAGGTGGGAGTCTATAATCCCAGTGCTGGGGGAGGGCTGTGGAAACAGGTCGATCCCTGGAGTCACTGACCAGTTATCTGGTTATTTTGTTTTGTTATTAAAAAAATTTATTTTTAATTTATTCTTGTATGTGTATGAATGTACTGTCCACATGCAGGTTTGTGCACCCATGTCGTGCAATGCTGAGGTCAGAAGAGGGCATCGGATTCCCCTGGAACTAGAGTTAAAGACGGTTTTCAGCTGTCATGTGGGTGCCGGGGCTCAAACCCAGGTCCTCTGCAAGAGCAGTCGGCTCTCTCAACCGCTAGGCCATCTTTCCAGCCCTGTTTTTCTTTTTTTTTTTTTTTTTTTGAAAGAGGATCTCACTATGTAGTTCTTCTGGCTGGCCTAGATCTCCTTATACAGACCAGGCTGGCCTCAAACTTACAGAGATCTGCCTACTTCTGCTTCCAGAGTACTGACATTAAAGTCATGCATCACCACATCTAGGTTTGTTTGTTTATTGAATAGGATCTCACTTTGTAGCCTTGTCTGGCCTGGAACTTACTGTGTAGATCAGGCTGTCGACAAACTCACAGAGATCTGCCTGTCTCTGCCTCCTGAATGCTGGGACTAAAGATGTATGTCTCCGGGCATGGTGGTGCATGCCTTTAATCCTAGCACTTGGGAGGAAAAGGCAGGCGGATCTCTGTGAGTTCAAGGCCAGCCTGCTCTACATAGTGAGTTCCAGGCCAGCTGAGACTAAATGGAGATCCTGTCTCAAAAAGACCAAAACAAAAAACAAATAAAACAGGGTGAAGAACAACTAAGGAAGACACCTGAAGCTGACTTCTGGCCTACACGCACACACTCACAATGTGCATACATACACACATGCTCACATGTGCATATACATATAAATACACTATACATACAAATAATAAAAGCAAACATATTCTCTCACATATAAATATCAAAGTATATAAATAAGCTGGTTATGGTGGTAGATAGCTTTAATCCCAGAATTCAGGAGGCAGAGGCAGGTGGATCTCTATGAGTTCAAGGCCAGCCTGGTCTACATAGTGAGTTCCAGGCCAGCTGGGACTAAAGGGAGACCCTGGTCTCAAAAAGACCAAATAATAATAATAAAGTTAAATTTTAAGTTCTTTAGAAAGGGGGGTGGGTGGGACTCAGCTTCTTTTCTCTCATCCTCGAAAGGATTATCACATCACAGAGTCTTGCCTGCATGGTAGACAAAGCAGAGAGAGCCCATGAAGATCCACAGGAAGGTACTGTGGCCTAGAGAGAACCGGAATAGGGAAAGGCTACCTCTGTTACTTACAGACCAGAGAGGTAGGAAAGTCAAAGTAGAGAAGTTGACAATGGCCCTTCCCAGGAGCTAAGGGAGTTCTTGTGTAGAAGAGTCAAGTCCTTGGGGAAGCCCTTTGAAACCTAAAGAAAGGTCTGCTGGTGAGGAGTTGGGGAACAGGGAAGGCAGATGGCTCATTGCCAAAAGCTGTCTCTCATCATTATGAAGTGGGAAGGAGGAACACCCTCCCTCCCAGAAATCTACCAGGCTTCCTGCCAGAGGGAACAATTTGAGCTCAGAGTCTGACCATCCTCATTCCCAAATATTCCCCCCTCCCATGTGGGCTGAACGCAACACCCACCAACTCAATAAGGAGCACAGCCTCTTTCCAAGAGGGCTAGTTTGGGCTATGAAGGGTAGGAAAAGAGCATCAGGATCTCAGTATTGAGAAATGACTTAAAGGGGGTGATGTCTTAGGCTGCTGGAACAGGAAAGGAACAGGAGGTGGAAGCAGGCAAAAGTGAGGCAAGCCAGCTGGGTGGGAGATGAGGGGGAGCAGTGTCAAGTGCAAGTCTGTTTGGTGGGGGAGCCTGAAGGTTAAGCATTGGAGTTTGGGTTCTCCCTCCTTTCTGCTTTGGAAGCTTTGGCTACGCATATTTGGCAGCTATTTTGTATAAATAATGTTCCCCAGTGGTGTCCTTTGGAAAGACACAAGGGAGCAGAATAAAGAGGCGATGTGGGGAGATGTACAGAGAAGGAAGGCCATGGGCAGTAACCAGTAACCAATCTTAGAAGGGTGTGAATTGGCTCTATTCCAACCCCACTCTTCCCTGTTTACAACATGGTGCAGGAACCCAGGATCCCGTTATTCTCCTTCCAAATGGTCACAAGGCCATTTACAGGACCCTTGTGGGCCACTTTGGCAGATCCATCTTGATTTTCGTTCAAAAGGTTACTTAGGGGGCCGGGGGAATGTTGCTTAGTGATAGAGTGCTTGCTTAGCATATACAAAGCCCTGGATTCAACTCCTGGAACACGAAGGGGAGTGAGGCTAGAGATGGCTGTTGAGGAATATAAACAGATTTGAACTCATGGGCTGAGTTACAAGTCTTCTTGGAATATGAGATTGGGTGCTAGAAAAAGAGGTGGTAGGACACTGGTTGGGGCCTTCTCAGTTTGTGCTCCAGGATTCCATCTATAATACTACATTATATTTAGTTTCCATAGGCCCTCTTGTTTTAGTTATTACTTTATGTGTATGAGTGTATTCCCGGTGTATAAGTAAGTGCACCTGTGCAATGTCCTTGGAGGTCAGAAGAGGGAATTGGATTCCCTGGAACTGAAGTTCCAGGAGGTCGTTCGCCATCATATTGGTGCTGAATGTGTAACCCAGGTCCTCTGCAAGAGCAGTCTCAGCTCTTAATTACTGAGGTGCCATCTTCAGCCCCTCCCTAGGTCCCCTTGAACAGTTTCTTTTTTTTTTCTTTGGTCTTTTTTGAGACAGGTGTCCCTGTAGCCCGTAGCCCCAGCTGTCCTGGAGCTCACTGTGTAGACCAGGTTGGCCTTGAAGTTAGAGATCCGCCTGCCTCTGCCACCCGAGTGCTGGGATTAAAGGCAAGCGCCACCATGCCCAGCTGAACAGTTTCTTAGATTTACAACCTTGCTTTGATAATCTTTTTTTTTTTTTTGTCTTTTCGAGACAGAGTCTTCCTGTAGCCCCAGCTGTCCTGGCACTCACTCTGTAGACCAGGCTGGACTTGAACTCACAAAGATCCACCTGCCTCTGCCTCCCAAATGCTAAGGCATGCACCGCCATGCCTGGCTGCTTTGATAATCTTAACCTCAGTTTCCTCTTTACGTTTTCCACCCCCAAACCTGCCCCTGTATATAAGCAGTATGCAGAATCAGGGGATTGTTGAACTGTTCGATTTGGGGATGAAACGGTGATGTGTGTAACTAAACACAGTTCAGTGTCATTTTTGGAATACAAGTGTCGAAATGAGCCAGGTGTGGTGGTGTGCGCCTTTAATCCCAGCACTTGCCGGGCATGGTGGCGCACGTCTTTAATCCTAGCACTCGGGAGGCAGAGGCAGACTGATCTTTGTGAGTTCAAGGCCAGCCTGGTCTACAGAGTGAGTTCCACGACAGCTGGGACTACAGGGAGACCCTGTCTCAAAAAGACCAAAAAAAAATCCCAGCACTCGGGAGGTAGAGGTGGGTGGATCTCTGTGAGTTCAAGGGCAGCCTGGTCTACAGAGCTAGCTCCAGGACAGCTGGTACTAAAATAGAGACCCTGCCTCAAAAATACCCAAAAAAGGAAAAAACTAAAAACAACAACAACAAAAACAAAAACAAGTGTCGAAATGAGAATTCTAGTGGCAACAGGGGTTTTGAAAAACAAAAACCAAAGGCCAGGTTAGAACATATTGCTGAACATAATCACATCCTTGTGTCTAGTAACAAGAAGATAATCAGTGTCAGAATGACTGAAGGTAGGTTAGAAGACAACGTGTCACTAGAAGGTGGACTGGTTATTCCCCTAGAACCTGAGTTCGGAGCCGTTACCATACTTCAGCTCCTTGGATACCTCTCTCCCTTAAAAGGAGAACCCAAGGGAACCAATTAATGAGATTAATTCCTTGATTTGCTTGTTGATTCAGACAAACCTGACCCCATCTAAGGAACTACAATTCCCTGAATGCACTGGGGCAGGGATTATCTCTTGCTACATTTCTATTGGTTTATGTCCGCTACCTCCCACCAATAGAAAATGAGTTCATTTATAGGTGCCAAGATGGCACTGCAAAAAGTGTGGAACTCGATTGTCCGGTAGGCTGAAATTTGGGGAGATGGTGGATGAAAGGAAAGAAGGGAATTATAGTTTCAGGGCTGAGGAGGGTAGAGGAAATAGGGGAACAGATCTGGATTTGGAGTGGAAGTGGTGAGGGACAGAGCGAAGGGCGTAATTAGGCAACTGGCCGGCTTAACCCCTTCCTGCCTCCTTTGCATTATTAACCCCTTTGACCGACGATTACTGTCCCAGTTCAAGGAAGAATGGTTCAGGAGGGGATAGGGTGACAGGCTCTCTACATTGCTTTATTTATTTATTTAAGTAATTAATTAATTTATTTATTATTTTTGGTCTTTTTGAGACAGGATCTCCCTGTAGCCCCAGCTGTCCTGGAACTTGCAAAGATCCGCCTGCCTCTGCCTCCTGAGTGCTAGGATTAAAGGCGTGCGCCACCACGCCCGGCTTGCTTCCTTTATTTTTATCTTGTTTGGTCTTATTCTGCCTCGCTTAAATATTCCCAAATCTCCATTACATTCACTTGTGTCTTCCCTGTTATTTTCCTCAGAACCTCGTCTCTTCCTTAGCTCCATTTTCTCCTTACCTCAAGGCCGGAGGCCGTTGGCCTCTCCTCTCTAGAGTGAAATCATGAAGGTGGTGAACTTGAAGCAAGCCATTTTGCAAGCCTGGAAAGAGAGATGGAGTGACTACCAATGGGCAATCAACATGAAAAAATTCTTTCCTAAAGGAGCGACCTGGGACATTCTCAACCTAGCAGGTCTTTAGTGATATGGGAAGAACAGGTGGGAGAGGTAAACCCAGAAAAGCTGTCACCACTCAGCCTTACTTTGATGTTCCCCTTGCAGAGGCACTATTGGAGCAGGCCATGATTGGACCTTCCCCCAATCCTCTCATCCTGTCCTACCTGAAGTATGCTATTAGTTCCCAGGTAAACTGCCCCCAACCCCTTCAACCCTCGCCCGGCTCCCCCAACCCCTGTTTTGGAGGTAAAACACCTGGAGTGGAGTTGTCAGCCTACACTTTCTAGGGGAATTTGTTTGAACGGATAAGTTTGCTGAGTTTTATTTGCTTATTTATTATTATTATTATTTTCCCCTCTTCTTCCCTTTTCCTTTCCTTTCCTCTTTTTTCAGACAGTATCTCACTGTTCAGCCCTGAGTGGCCTGGTTGAACTCACTATGTAGACCAGGCTGGCCTCAAACTCATACAGATCTGCCTGCCTCTGCCTCCCCAGCACTGGGGATTAAAGGCGTGCTTCACCACACCTGGCTGAGCTTCATTTTTCTTGTAAAAATAACACTTCATTGGTTGTGCTGAGTATTGCATTCATTTAGTCTCTCTGAATGTATTTGCATTTTATTTATTCTGAAGCTCAAAGACAATTTTATTAGAGCTTAACAAGAAAAACAACAGGGCAGGGAAGCTGGATGTCTCAGCAGCTGTCAGGAGAAGGGAGAAAGCCCAGTACTGCAGGTTCAGCAAGCAGCCATGTGTGGGGTGATCTTCAGAGAAAGTGTAAAGAAACCTGGAGTATCTGGAAAAACATGTTGGGGCTTTGGCCAGTATCTAAGAAAGATACAGAAAGGAAAAAAAGTTATGCTTTTTTGAGTTAAGATTCAGATGAGCTTGCAGATTTTTTTTTTTTTTTTTTTTTTTGGTCTTTTTTGAGACAGGGTCTCCCTTTAGTCCCAGCTGGCCTGGAGCTAGACCAGGCGGGCCTTGAACTCACAGAGGTCCACCTGCCTCTGCCTCCCGAGTGCTGGGATTAAAGGCGTGTGCCACCATGCCCAGCAGGCTTGCAGATGTAGCACATCTACAGCTACTTGATGACTCTGTAAGCAATTGCCTACATTAAATGTTTTTTTTTATTTGTTATTATTGTTCTCTGTGGGCACGCATGCTCTGTTAACATGGTTGAAGGAGAGAACGACCCCCACAAATTGTCCTTTGGTCTCCACATTGGGCCATGGTGTGCACCCCCCCCAATAACTAAATAAATAAACGTAAATTTATAATTTTTTAAAGTAATATAGTAAAACATCACTGTTTTTCCCAAAATAAAACAGGTTAGTGAGGAACTTGGCATTATTTTACATTGTTGGATATTGAATGTCTTTAACAAAACAGCTTCTCACTCTGGGCTTGGTGGCACACGTCTTTAATCCCAGCACTGGGGAGGCAGAGGCTGGTGGATCTCTGTGAGTTCAAGGCCAGCCTGGTCTACATAGCAAGCTATAGGCCAGCTGGGCCTAAAAGGGTGATCCTGTCTCAGAAAGACCAAAACAACAACAACAACAAAAACCCCCCAAACAAACAAAACAGCTTCTCACATAGGCTTCTGCATTTAATTTTTACAGTTATTTTTCTTGACATGTGCTAAAAATTTGATTTGATTTTTTTGTTATTGTTGTGTTTTTTTGTTTGCTTGTTTTGTTTTTCCTTTTCCAGACAGGGTCTCCGTATAGCCCCAGCTGTCCTGGAACTCACTCTGTAGACCAGGCTGGCCTTGAACTTACAAAGATCTTCCTGCCTCTGCCTCCCAAGTGCTAGGATCAAAGGCGTGCACCACCATGCCCAGCATGTTTTTTGAGATGGTGTCCCAGTAGCACCAGCTGGCCTGGAATCCCCTATGTAGACCAGTCTGGCCTTGATCTCACAGAGGTCTTCCTGCCTCTGCCTACTGAGTGTTGAGATTAAAGGCATGCTTCACCATGCCTGGCTATTCAGTTTTTCCTTTTTTTGGTAGGGTCTCCTATCAAAGGTAGGGTCTCCCTTTTAGTACCAGCTGTCCTGGAGCTCACTCTGTAGACCAGGCTGGCTCTGAACCCACAGAGATCCTCTTACCTCTACCTCCCGAGTGCTGGGATTAAAGGCGTGTGCCACCATGCTCAGCTAATGCCTGGCTATTCAAATGCTTGGTTTGAAAGGGGGAAAAAAAAGAGAAAGGGGAAAAAATTTTTTTTCAAATAGATTTTATTTTATTATTTTTTTATTTATGTTTTATGTGTATGAATGTACTGTCTTCATGTAGGTTTGTGCACCCGTGTAGTGCAATGCCGAGGAGATCAGAAGAGGGTGTCGAATTCCTTTGGAACTGGAGTTAAAGACGGTTCTCAGCCGCCATGTGGGTGCTGGGGATCGAACCTGGGTCCTCTGCAAGAGCAGTAGAGGCTCTTAACCACTAGGCCATCTCTCCAGCCCTGGGAAAAATATTTTTAATAGATATCTTTTTTTGATTATAGTATTGTGTGTGTATCTGTCTATGAAAGGCATGCCATGGCATGTGTGGGAAGGTCAGAGGACACCCTGCAGTTGGTTCTGTCCTTCCACCATGGGTTCTGGAGGATCGAGATCAGGTCATCCATCAAGCTTGTACAAAAAGCATATAGATTCACAGAGTCATTTTGCCAGCCCAAGAGAAATATTTTAATAAGCTTTTTAGATATCAGATGTTCTTTGATATTATACTAAACTTTAACAGGTAATATGAAGCCCTGTTGATGAACAGCTTGTACTCACTAACATTAAAATCCATTGGTCTCTCTTGCACTTTTCTTCCTTGTGCTGGGGACCAGACTCATGAACTTGCCCATGGTAGATGAGTACTCTACCACCTAGATATACCTCAGTACACTTTTGTACTTTTGAGTGGCTTTTTCACCAATGCATAATTGTTTTGAGACTATGTCTCCTTATATAGCCCAGGCTGGCCTTAAACTCCTGCCTCAGCCTCCTGAGTGCCAGGATTGTAGGTATGTACCATCACACCCAATTCATGATTTTTGGAGCATCATATATGGCTTTTTTTTTTTCCTCGAGACAGGGTCTTATGCAGTCTTGGCTAACCTGGAACTCTTTATGGAGACCATGCATTGAATTCACAGATACTTGCCTGCTTCTGCCTCCCAAGTGCTGGGATTAAAGGTATGCACTATGGTACCTGGCATATCTGTGACTGTTAAAGTAGGAGCAGGCAGTTAGCCCTTCACACCATTTTGGTTTTGGTTTTTGGGGTGGGGGTTGGGGTCGAACCCAGGTACCTGTGAATGTAAAATAAGCAATTCTATACTGAGCCACACTCCCAGCCCCCTTGCATGATATTTGGGACATCATGAAATGGTCATTTGGAAAATGTCCCTCACTGAGTCATCATACAGATACTGCAGTTACTGACACATTTCATTATACCATATCATTACACATCAAGGAATCTTGGGGCACTTCACTGCACAATTTTGAGAAAATAAGAGTGAGGAGGTAAATAGTATCTTAGTATTATTTTTAAAACTGTTAACATTTATTGTGTGTGTGTGTATGTGCATGTGTAACTTGGAACAACTTTTGTGATTTGATCCTCTCCTACTTTGTGGATTGGATTAACTTGGATTGTCAGGCCTGGCAGCAGAAACCTGTACTTGCTGAGCTATCTTGCCTGACTTATTTTTCTTTTTTTTTTGTCTTTTTGAGACAGGGTCTCCATGTAGTCCCAAGCGTCCTGGAACTCACTCTGTAGACCAGGCTGGCCTTGAACTCACAAAGATCCTCCTGCCTTTGCCTTTAGAGTGCTAGGATTAAAGGCGTGTACCACCACACCCGGCTTGCCTGACTTATTTTAAACAATATTTGGGGCATTCGACCCTTTAAAAAAGTGTTGGGGGTTGGGCGTAGTGGCATACACCTTTCATCCCAGCACTGAGGCAGAGACAGAAAGATCTCTGTGAGATGGAGGCCAACTTGGTCTACCAGCTTGGTGAGTTCTAGGTCTGCTATGGCCACAGAGAGACCCTGTCTCAAAAAAACACACACCAAAAAAAAAAAAAAAGTGTTGGGAATCCTAAGGGTTCCTTGAATAATAACCTTGAAATCTGCTAGGCTGACTTAAAGGAGGTTAGTAGTTTACTTTAAGTTTTAGAAATTTTTTTAAAATTCATTATTTAGTGTTTTGTCTGCATGTATGTGTGTACCTGTGTGTAGACTAGCAAAGACCACCACATTCCCAGGAACTGGAATTGTAAATCATTGTTAGTTGCCACGTGGATGCTGGGAACTGAACCTAGGTCCTTGCAAGAGCAGCCAGTGCTCTTAACCATTGAGCCATCTCTCCGGTTCTAAATTTTGTATTTTGAGACAGGGTATCACTCTGTAGTTCAGGCTGCCCTCAAACTCAGGGCAGTCCTCCCAAGTGCTAAAATTACAAGTGTGAGTCATCACATTTAGCTTAGGAGTGGTTAATTTTATTGGGAGCGGTTATTTTTTTCTTTCTTTTTTTTTTTTTTTTTTTTTGGTCTTTTTGAGACAGGGTCTCCCTGTAGCCCCAGCTGTCCTGGAACTCTCCAGAGGCTGGCCTGCCTCTGCCTCATGAGTGCCAGGATTAAAGTTGTTCACCACCATGCCTGGCATGTTTATTTCTTTTTTTAAAAAAAAAAAAATTTTATTTTTATGTGTATGAGTGTATTGCCTGCATGTATGTAAATACACCTATGTTATGCAGTGCCTGCCAGAGGTCAGAAGAGGCCGTCAGATCTCCTGGAACTGGAGTTAGGGATGGTTGTTGGCTGCCTTGTGGGTGCTGGGAACCAAATTAGCTTCTCTGCATGAATAGTCAGTCAGTGCTCTTAACCACTGAGCTATCTCTTCAGCTCCTGGATTTATTTATTTTCATTTTATGTGTATAAGTATTTTGCCTACATGTATGTAAGTATACTGTGTACATGCAGTGTCTAAGGAAGCCAGGAATTACAGTTAATGAGCTACCACATGGGTGCTGGGAACCAAACCAGGCTCTTCTACAAGGACAGCCAGAGCTCTTAATTGCTGAGCTATATCTCCAGACCCTCGTGTGACAAAGAATGTATGGATTGGGGAGATTGCTTCTCGAGAGTAAGGCAGTGTGAGGACTGGAGTTCCAGTTCCTAGAACCTACATAAATGCTGGCTGGGTGGGAATGGCCTCCTGCTTATAATTCCAGTGCTTGGAAGGCAGAGTCAAGGTTTCCAGAACAAGATGGCTAGCCTGATGAAAACTCTGGATTCAGTCGAAAGGCCCTGTCTCAGTGAAATAAGATGGAGAGCAGTCAAGGAAGACTTGCAATACCAGTGTTGGGCTTCCACATGCACATGCATGCACACCTTTGCACATGTGTGCCCACACCATACCTGAGGAAAAAGAATTATATGCTTATATATTACATAGATATGCATGCATGCATATAAAATATGTAAAATTAACCAGAATAAAATGACAGATTTTGTGTGTGTTGTAGGGTAGGTCCTTGGGCTAGAACCCAGGGCCTTTGCATCCTAAGCAAACACTGTACCATTTAGCCATACCTCCAGCCCCAAAATGCTCAGACGTTAAGATCATGGCAGTGATTTTTAGCAATTCTGTATATCAATGTCACCAATATCCAAAATAACATACAGGCAAGACATTTTCATTCTCCCAGATACTTCCTCTTCCCTTTTATTCTGTCCCTTCTCCACAGCTGCTATCTGATTTCTGTCAACAGACATTGCCTATATTCATGGTTATATTGAATGTCAATGTCTCTGTGTTGTTCGGTATGCAGGTGCAAATGGTAGCCCTCGGCAAATGGTAGCCTTTGCACTCTCTTTCCCCTTGGTGTTTGTTTACTTTCCATGTTATTATGTTATTACATGTGATTTATTGTAGTATTTTTTTTCTATCTTATTCTTTTAAACTATTGCATAATGTTCCCTGTGCACTAAAATTTAAGTTGCTTCAATTTTTTTTTTTTTTTTTTTTTTTT